>JANEYF010004434.1:0-51075 GCA_029963845.1 Rhamnusium bicolor
TTTAAATCATTATGTACAGTATAACATTACGAACACTCAGTAAGGTATTACAAAAGGCTCATTGTATTTATGAAATTTGATCGGTTAAAATGGAATTTTCGATCAGTAAAATAATTATTTGGCCAGTCTTTCTATGTTCACTGTTTTTATTATAATGGACAGTAATTAATAAATGGTCAGTATACAATGAACAGCCGAAAAAGAAATCTGCAAAGGTTCAGTAAAAAGTGTTATATTCAAAATTACAAAAAAAAGACATTTTAGGGCAAGGAAAATTAAGGGAAATGTAGGTGAGATTTTTCGATATAATAATTTTACTGACCATTTATCACCCTTATTGATCCTTCATTAATTTTACTGATCGTTTATTAATTTTACTAATTGATAATTAATTTTGTTGACCATTTTTTATTTAACCGACCATTCATTATTTTCACCGGCCATATATAAAAATACTGACCGTTTGAAATACAATACTGTCTATAAAATTAAAATTTCGATCATTTAATTTGTACGCTTTAATATTTACCCGCGTATTTTGACTCTGCATTGATTTAACACAGACAAACGCCATCTTACCTTAAAGACTATCGATGTTTGATCCGACAAATCTGATAAATTATACAATGTTTTCTTGTTTTAACTTCCTGTTTGTATCATTTCCTTTGAATCAAAGTCGTGATCTTCATCAGAATAGTTCGCCCGTATCATCACTTGTCATTGAATAGCTTTTCTTATTTAATCAAGTTATGTAACATAGTGTAGGGATATATGTATATTATAAGAAGAGAAAATTGCATACATTTCATCTCCTTTGATGCCATAAAGATGCTGTTAAAATCAGAATTTGTATAATTATAGTCGTCCGCCACGACAGTTGTTATTTCTGTCTCATTTCCATGAACAGCTGCTGTCTCGGCTGGTATAAACGAAAATTAGTTTTTTTGTCTTTCGATGATTGATTTAGAGAAAGGTTGTACACATAGTCGAATACTTTCTTTCCTATTGTTAAAAACCGACAATAGTGACATTACCACAATACATTGCTAAACATGCGAGATAAGAAAACAAACATTATTTCTATATTCTCGCTTTTTTTCTAAATTTGCATATTTTAATGCCAAAGTGGATCCGTTGGAACCATCAATTGTCATGTAGTCATGCACGGGATGTTAAATTGGCTCGGGACCAGGTGTTCATGGCGGAAATGTTATGTTACTTTTTTATGTTTAATATGTTTGTATTTGCTTATAAATGGATATACGTCAGTGCTGCGGGTTCGATCTCTGTTTATAATTATTAACCAAAAATTATTCTCAAGAATAGTTCGATCTCCATTAAACCTTAAGATTCCGCTCCTTTTTACTTCAAGGAATCTAGATTTCCTAAATTTCATTGATACACTTAAGATTGGTTAGAACGCGGTAAAATGCATTTTTTAAACAAAATAAATTAAAACCGTTTTCGAGGAAAATCATAAAAAATTTAAATTTATATTTTTCTCCGAAAATAATATGAATTTCAATGAACCAACACACAAATATAGCATACATTGATATTAACAGAAACATTTAAAAGTGAAAACACCAGAATAATTACAGTCAAATATTATATACAAAATACCGTACAAGGATTGTGAAGAAAGCTATATAGGCCAAACAGGTAGATACTTAAAAACCAGAAAGAAAGAGCACATAGGGACCAGAACAAAAATAAAATAAATAAAACATCATTCGTAGAACACTGCAAATGATTAAATCACGAATTTAATTTTGGTGAAATAACAGGCAGGCAACAAAATCTTGAAAAGAAAATTTCAAGAAATGGTCAATATTATAAAGAAGATTAAATCAGTTAATTCAAGGAAAGACATTGAGAATTTAAACGCCTGTTATTTTAATCTTATTAATATGTTAGGTAATAAATAACTATAATTTAAAATGTATTATTCACAAAACATTAAACAAATAATCAATCGTTGCCAGTATTGCAAATAATCGGTTTTTTTCTCTTATCCATATATATATATATATATATATATATATATATATATATATATATATATATATATATATATATATATATATATACATATATATATATATATATATATATATATATATATATATATATATATATATATATATATATATATATATATATATATATATATATATATATATATATATATATATATATACATATAGTTTTTTTTGTGGGGATTTCGGTCAGGTATAACTAATTTAATTTTTTTCTAACGTTTCGGTTTATTACACCATCATCAGAGAAACTACTAATTATCAGGAATTTGTTTTAAATTTTGTTACATGTTATTTGGTTGTCTGTTTTAACGCAACTGCAGTTGCAATAGATTAAATTATACAATGCTAACATTAGTGAATAAAAAACAATTATTACCATTATCATTATTCAAGAATGTTCCAAAATTTTTTCAAAAATTCTTAACGTTTGATCTCAAACGACATTTTGATCTCAAACGACCTACATACAATTACTAAAATTTAACCCCTGAGATTAAAATAAATCGACATTGGCAGGAGCATTTCGATGATTTATATTTTCAAAAGTTAAATAATAATCGTATATTTTTTTAATTTATACTGAAATCATTCGAATTTGATCGCTGTTTTACATTGACGATAATTGATCCTGTAAGGTCCATGCCTTTCAAATAAATGCATATATGTATTTTAGCGTTATACATTATACGTTACTTGTACAATGTGTATAAACAGTATGTAAGAGATTCTAAACTTTAAGAAGTTATTTATGTAAATGTGGAAACTAAAATGTCACGCAATTTGAACATAATTATTTGATTCATCAATGTAACAATTAAATTAATTTCATATAAAAGTCATAGACCAATATGCATGATTTCATGTGATGTTTAAATTTAAACATTTAAAGAAACCTCGTACTTTCAGAAGCATATACCTACATAAGTTACTTTTGAACATTACAAATCCTTATAATACAATATTTTTATTATGATCTAATAAAGAAAATTGCAACTATAAAACTTGGCACATAGTGTAAAAAATAAATAATCACTTTCAATAGCAAACTTCGTTATTGAAACTATCATAAACCTTTAAATATTCTTTTAGCCGTCGCCGCCAATTAGATCATCGTAGATAACTCACGTTTCATAAATATTTACGATTTTTAATTAATTTTATTAAGGTTATGTTGCAAACAGTATAAAAGTACAGGCTATTAAATCCTAATTATTTTACTACTGGCAGTTATTTCCTGGGTGGTCTTACTTATGCACCATCGCAGCTGAAATAGTACAACCTTGACGTTTGGAAGTATTTTAAAATACAATAAAATTTCGAATGAGTGTGTTAAAGTTGTGACTTTATATGCAAATTCTTTTTTTACTTTCTTATACCTAATACAAGGAAGTATAGTAAACGTGATTTTTTCGATTTCGAGATTTTGATTGATATATACGTTTTGAATCCCTTCTCAATCCATTCTGACTATTTTCCGAATGATGTCTGTCGGTGCGTGTGCGTGTGTGTGTGTGTGTGTGTGTGTGTGCGTGTGCGTGTGCGTGTGCGTGTGCGGGTGCGGGTGCGTGTGCGGGTGCCTGTGCGTGTGCATTTGCGGGTGCGTATGCGGGTGCGTGTTCGTGTGTGTTTGTGTGTGGGGGGGGAGGGGGGCGGACGGTCGTGCGTGCTTGCGTGCGTGCATGTGTGTGTATGAGTGTATCCGCGATAACTCAAAAAATACTAATGGAAGACTTTCCAAATTTAGCAGTTAAGATTATCAACAGCATTTTAGGTGACACATTAAATTTGGTGAATGTGGTACCACCAAAAGAGACATAATGAATGAGAGAAGAAAAAAGGTACAATTTCAAATTTGGTACACTTGTTCCAAATGCCAAAGATAATGAGAAATTCGGTAATAATGAGCAAAATTGGCCAGCATTCTTTATGCGGATGAACCCGTTAAATCAAATTATTTTATACTGTAATGTATAATATATAATCCCGCGAGACAGCTTCTTTTATATATATATATATATATATATATATATATATATATATATATATATATATATATATATATATATATATATGTATATATATATATATATATATATATATATATATATATATATATATATATATATATATATATATATATGATTAAATATGATTTGAAGGAAACAACTACTCAGCGGGCAAATACCCCGACCTGCATTGAATTACACCTTCAAATCATGATAGATCGATAGCCAATATCATTTGTCAATTCCTAACCAGACATAGATCGATTTCGAACTTATTTGTTCTCTTCAGTATGCCATAGGTTATGGAACAGACAAATGATAGTGGCCAACCTACTAGTTATATACTAACTATGGTGAAGTGAATAGTGGTGAGAGGTATGAAACTTCTCATATGGTCTGAATGCTACTATCCGACCGACATCCTCGATGTCTCTGTGGCGGATAGCGACTTGCATCACAGCAAGTACC
This sequence comes from Rhamnusium bicolor, assembly GCA_029963845.1. Lineage (NCBI taxonomy): Eukaryota > Metazoa > Arthropoda > Insecta > Coleoptera > Cerambycidae > Rhamnusium > Rhamnusium bicolor. Next base: position 4,517 of record JANEYF010004434.1, read on the forward strand.
GAGAGCGGCGACCCCTAGCCCAGGTGGACTAAACTAATGTGATTAAATATGATTTGAAGGAAACAACTACTCAGCGGGCAAATACCCCGACCTGCATTGAATTACACCTTCAAATCATGATAGATCGATAGCCAATATCATTTGTCAATTCCTAACCAGACATAGATCGATTTCGAACTTATTTGTTCTCTTCAGTATGCCATAGGTTATGGAACAGACAAATGATAGTGGCCAACCTGCTAGTTATATACTAACTATGGTGAAGTGAATAGTGGTGAGAGGTATGAAACTTCTCATATGGTCTGAATGCTACTATCCGACCGACATCCTCGATGTCTCTGTGGCGGATAGCGACATCACAGCAAGTACCGAGAGCGGCGACCCCTAGCCCAGGTGGACTAAACTAATGTGATTAAATATGATTTGAAGGAAACAACTACTCAGCGGGCAAATACCCCGACCTGCATTGAATTACACCTTCAAATCAGTCTAGTTGGTAATTTAAAGTAATATTACTGCTTTTTAATTTAATATTTCTTATATTTCTAACAGTGACAATTTGATTCTTTTTTCTGTATGTAAAATATCAACATTATTATTAAAAGAATGGTGGCCCACTAATAAATGGTTGGCGTACGTTGATTCGAATTTATTGTTATTAAAATTACGTTTATGGTCAGAAAATCTTTTCGCAAAATTTCTTCCTGTTTGTCCAATGACTGTTAATATTTCTGTTAACATTAAGAAACCAACATTTTAGCAGATACTAACTAGTAATTTCAGTTTGAGGTAGATTAACGCTACCCCCCCCCAGTTCATTTGTGGCACAAAGCAAGCACAGTCTGGCACAACCATTCAGACGGTGGTCACATAAAGGGCTAGCGTCAATCTGCCCTCTCCCTTTGCTAGTCTGTGTTAGATGTGGGAATTGTGTTCCTAAAAATTTTAAACAAATAAATTTCTGGTATTACTGAATTTACTAAATAGTAATAAATAACTTTTAATTGCGGAAGTAATGGTAATTAGTCATGTATTTTAAAATGTTTAACTTTCTCTAGTATATTTTATTGATTAGAGGCTTCCATACACTTTACAGGTTACATAGGATTGATTAATTGATATTTTCAATTAGTTTATCATCTTTTTAACGTAAGTTACATTAATTATTTTAGAAATGTTTTACCACTTCAGAAAATTACTTTAAAATATTTAAGGAAGCAGTTAATTCCTAGCATATTTTATTATTTTAAGACAATTTTAGGTATGGGCAACATGAAATCTGTATTTACGTTATCTTAGAGGTCGGACGAAGGTATCGGTTTTCATTGACGGCTTTTATGCAGACCTGGATAAAGAGAATTTTGCTTAATTTTAAAATATGAATACGTAAACTAGGTTTATCGGAAAACATATGACAAAATAAATATATTTGTACACCAGCCAAATTTTGGGGCGGTCACAATATTTTATTTTATAACTCGTAAACAGCTGGAGATATCTAAATTCTGTAGAAACATTTGATTGTATTGGTAAATGTAACATTAACACACACATTTTTAACCAACGATAATAAAAGTAAAGATATATTACTAATATTTGTTGTAAATTTTCCGAAGATAATCTCGGGCGCCTCTCATTAAAAATCCATTTGTATTGTGAGAATGACCGTTCAGCGTCGACAGATGTAATTGGCGCACACTTAAAACAAGTAAACAATAAGCAGATCGATGCCCAGGAAATTCAAAAACAAGAAAAAAGTTTTGAAAAAACTGACAAAACCAAAAAGTCTTTATAACTGGTAAAGTGATGTTGACATCGAAAAATAGAGGAAAACACCCCCTACCCCGTCGCGTATACTACTTCGATATATTAGTGACTATGCGATTACAATTGTAAAGATTGATTGTTATGGAACTTAGTGGCAATTACTATGCACAAATCTATAGTAGGATAAAACATGGTATTTTATTTTAGGAAAATTCCCATTATGCACTAAGGATACTTCATTGCAGAAAAGGGCATTTCGATCGATAATGAGACCATTTAAATTGACCTCTTGTAGAAGAATTTTTAAGCAATTAAAATTATTAACTGCGACAGATATTTATATTTTGGAACAACTATTATTTGTTAAGCATATCTACGATCTGTTTCATTTGAATAGTTCTTTTCAGAACTACAGAACAATAGCCTAACTGAAAAAAATTATGCATATATGAGTACCTATAAAAAAAGTTGCCAAAACATATAAAAAATATTCAAAATTTTAAATTATTGACGAAAAACATATTTAACCATCTTAGTCAAAGAAACTTTTATATCGTTGCTGATTATTTTAATCATTAATTTGTTGAGTATGAGTTATCTTTAAGCTTCCTTATGTGTTTCTTTTTTAAATTTTTTGGTGTGTCCTATAGAATTTTATATTATTTTTTGTACGCTATCTTGGACTAAACAATGCCCATATTTTCAATATTAGAGTAAGATTTTATAATTTTAAAAATCCATATATCATTATACATAAGTCAACAATTGACATACTTCTCGGAGATATTAATATCGATCTAATAAGAAACAAGAAAATATTACCAATGAAAACTTAAATATAATGGTTGAAAATAGTTATTATCCCTACATAAATAATCCCACAAGAGTTGTAAATGATACTAGTTCCTGACTGGATCATTTTTTTTATAAAATTATCACCCAATAAAACAAATACTATAAATATAGTTCCAATAATATTACTAAATAATATTACTGATCACTTTCCAATCATAATAAAAATTGAATGAATTAAAAATGAAAATGAAATTAAGTTACAAAATAAACAAAAAAAAAAAAAATAATGACCAAGAATCGATAAAAAATGATACATGGCAGGAATTATATGATATAAATGATGTAAACTTGACATATGAATATTTCTAAAGCAGGTTTTTGCAGCATTTGGAAATATCCACAAGAACAATTGAGGTTCTGAAAAAAAAAAATAATAAAACCTTGGATAACAATAGGCTTAGTAAAATCAATTCGAATAAGAGATAAATTAAAACTTGAGGTAAATCGAAACAAAAATAATGTGGAACTTTTAGAAAGATATAAGAATTATAGAAACAAAATAAATAACTTAATAAAAAAGGTAAAAAAAGAATATTACTGCAATAATATAATGGAAAATAAAAATAATAAGAAAAAATTAAGGGACACAATAGAAGATGGGTTGAATGAGGGTAAAAATCATAATATAGTTGAAATTGAACATAATGATGAACATGTAAAAGACGTAAACTTAATTTCAGACATTTTTAACAGTTATTTTATAAATATTGGTAAAGACATGGCAAATAAAATTAACGTAAATAAGACATAAAAAAATAGGGAAATATCTGTTAATAGTATATTTCTTAATCCCACTTCACAAGAGGAAATAATTAAAAACATAAATGAGTTAAAAAACACGGCAGCGCCAGGATATGATAAAATCTCTGCTAAAATACTTAAACTTATAAAAGGAAATGTAGCACTACCCTTAACTTATATTTTCAATTTAGGTCTACAGAATGGTATATTTCCAGATTCACTAAAACTGTCTGTTGTAACACCAGTTTTTAAAAAAGGGAAAAAATCTTTGACTAGCAATTACAGGCCTATATCTGTAATAAACAATATTGGTAAACTATTAGAAATGTGTTTAAAATCAAGGCTAATAGATCACTTAAATCGTAACAATATATTGTCACGATATCAGTTTGGGTTTAGAAAACATGAGTACTGACGATGCGATGTAGGTATATGGTCACAAATACATTATACAATTCTATTGAAAACAACAAAAAACAGATTGCGGTACTTCTTGATTTAGCCAAGGCATACAGTGTCTCACAACATCCTTATTGAAAAACTAAATGATTATGGTATACGAGGTGTAGCTAATAACATATTTTATAGTAACTTACAAAACAGAAATCAGTGTGTTAAAATCGTGATCAAGTTAGTACGTTTAAACAACAATTAGAATATGGTATACCTCAAGGAACCGTTCTAGGGCCAACATTATTTTTAATTTATATAAATGAACTTTTATTATTATATACCAAATGCAAAATTATATCGTATGCTGATGACACTGTTATTCTAATGGAAGGTAGTAGTTGGGAAGAAGTAAAAAAATTAACAATTGAAGAATTTTCGAAAGTTCAACATTGGCTTTCCGAAAATCTCTTGATAATTAATATGGAAAAAACAAAATTTATATGTTTTAGTGTCTATGACAAATATCTTCCAAATATAAACAAAATCCATTTGTACAACTATAATAATTGTATTCTCAATAAACTTTTCGATAATTGCTGATGTACGCAAGAGATAATAGCTGTAACTAATATAAAAACCTTGGATTAACTATAGATCAGAACCTCAAATGGATAGAGCATATCAACAATTTAAACAAGAAACTTCGATTGTTAATTTTGAAATTTTGTCATCTCAGAGACATATTACCAAATTATATATTAAAGACACTGTACCATGCCTTGGCTGAATCAATACTGCGCTATGGAATAATAATTTGGGGTAGCACATATTTAACAAATCTTGAGGTTTTAAGAATTACCCAAAAATATTTAATCAAAATAATATTATCAAAAAATAAGCAATATTCTACAGATCTTCTTTTTAATGAATTTGACGTGTTCAACTTAGAGCTATTGTATGCCAAATCAGTTTTCGTATTTTTTTATAAACATAAATTGATTTTAAATAAACAAATCTGTCACACCTATGACACTCGAGGTGAAGCTAATTTAAATACGAACATCCCTGTAAGTAGCAGAACAAAAACACAAAGGTTTATAAACTATTTTGCGCCTAAATTTTACAACTGTTTACCCTATCAAATAAAACAAATAAACAACACAAATCTGTTTAAGAAAAAAGTCACTAAATTTATTAAATCAAATAAGACTGCTTTTTCAAATTTGTTATCAAATAAATAGCGTTTAATTTTGGAATTTCTGTTATATATTATTTTTATGAATCTAATTTGATATGATTGTACAGTTTCAGGAATCACCTTTATTTAATAATTATACATAGTACATATATTTTAGACTAATGATTATTGTGAATTACTAAACTAATTGAATATTGTAAATATTTGTTATACACACACAGGTATACTTCTTATCTAGTTGTATTTATAAAGTATTATAAATGTTTATGAAACTATGCACCAATGTAAACGTGGTTAATAAATTTTGATTTGGTTTGATTTGATTTGATATTTCATTATTAATAATAAAAAAAGGGTATTAAATATAACAAATTATATAATTAGAGTAATAAATTTGAAACTAGTATTCTCCGAAATAATTACGTATTTACATAATTCCACAAGTATTGATTTTTTGAGTTTAATGCCAAAGTAGTAGGTCAAGTACCTAATAAAATATATCGCTTGCATTCGTTGAATCATATAATTTGGCAGCTTATTTTAATTTATAGTTGACATATTTATTAGGCACATATCAACTTCTGTCAATTTAACCTTAAAATTAAATGTTTTAGTATTTGCATATACCATCTTGACATAAACTAGGTATATCCCACTTAAATAGCGTAAACATAACCAAAGATTATAAATCTTTGATACAACTAAGCAAATAAAAATATTTCAGGTCTTAGTTCTAAAATGAGAACTTCTTTTAAGATGCACTTTGATTTAATTTTAACTTACTATACTAGACCTACTAACACACTTTTTCTGTAGAGGTATGTGTACATAAATATTAACCCGTATAGCTTCTGTATAAAAATAGACAGACAAAAAACAAATTCTTTGTTTAACTCACAAAAATCGATAAATCGTCTATATTGTGACTCATAAAATATATCAACACTTTACTGTAGACATCTTGATGTAAACGTTTGTTTATATTTTCATAACCATGACTGACATCTTAAAAAAAGTTATTCTTAACAACGTGGCTTAGAGTTGTACTATATTCCTTGATGGCACTAAAAAGCATCAACATATAGGTCAAGAATATGTAAAAATAATAAATATCTGACCTTGTCTAAAAAGTTTTATATTTACATTGCCTGCACCAATGATTTGGAAAATTACCTAAAACAAGATTAAATTAACGTTTTTCTATATTTTAGATACAGATATTTTATATTTAATAATTAGTATCATGATTTTGCTACTTATATAATAATGCAGCAAATTAGAAAAGGAGTTCTACACTTTTTTTCCACAACATACATAAAATGTACCGGAGAAATAATCTCGATTATATTCAACTTGTAATAATAATACATTGATTTTTCCTTTTAGACGAATTTTTAATTCCTTGCAACCCTCCTCTTTCCCCGCACTAACATACAAGATTTGTTTTAAATAATAGCACTATTCTTAATAATACAATTTTGTTTCAAATTAATTTTTCAATGCGCAAATTTCAAAAAATTTTCTAAAAATTACCAGAATTTTGCAACTTTTTCTTCTCAAAATTGCAATCTTTTTTCCATAAGTCCTTCAATTAAATATAGAGAGTTATGTCTTAAAGTATCATTGGGGTCCCATGTCCCAAATTTCACCAGCAGCCACTGGTGAGGTGATACGCCCAAAATAACTTGCAATTGCATGAGCTGGATTGATAGTTAATTATTACTAAGGCATACTATGTGAAAGTAAGAAGATTCTACTTTATTCTATATAATTTTATTAATTTCTTCAAGATTGATCTGTTCCAATCCATTACGCACCAAAATTTGTTTCTTGCTAGCAAATAATAGTAATTACAAAATAATTATTCCTTCAAACTCTATGAACTTCTTCGAAAGTTTGAACACGTGTAATCGTTCACTGCATACATGATGATTCATTTTGACTGCCTATTAGAAGTATTTAGAGTTATTTTAAATTGAATGCCTTCATTTTCAATTTCTTTTTTACATTCTGGTGAAAATTCGTTCTCTTTACTAAAATTAAAATTTTCTGATATATTGAAATATTCCAAAATTTTTGACAGAAAAGTTGTATAAGATAATGAATGAATATCTCAGTAACAATTAATAATAATAAGACGTTGAATTTTTTGTGGGAATAAGACAAGGTATTGAAGCTACTACCCATCATGTAAGAAAATTACCAAAATCTCCAGTACAAAGTTTCTACCGACCACACAAAAACAGTACAAAGTTTCTTTTTTTAATAGCGTCATGCATTAGACATACAAAAGCCGATAGAGAAAAGAAATGTGCATCTAATCATGTATCATGTTCCTACCCAAAACATATGGTTATTTAGATATTTGAGATTTTCTAATTTTATTGATGAAAATTGAAATTTTAATAGGCTTTTACTTTAGTAGCACTCTCGACGAAACAATATACAAAGAATTCAGCAAATGTGACAAATAATACGTAATATGTTATTGTATTTCATTACACGTACATTGTGTCCTATTGTGGGGAAAATGGGAAATAATTACTCAGACTCTGATATTTTGAATTTTTTTCACATTAATAGACAATGCGACGAAATAATTAGCAGAACATGCAGAAAAATATATTCCGAATTACCAAGAACTTTGTGTGGAAGAACTTTATCTTGAAGAATAGAATTTTGCGAAATGATATTAATTCGCATACAAGTCTCTCAATTTTCAGAAAAAAAAAAATTTGGAGTGACGAGTGAAAATTTTGAAAGGAAGGAATTTTTAATCGCAGAAATTTGAATTTTTTTGGAGCCATCAAAATCGTTACGTTATACGATAGAGAAATTTTCAATATAAATTCAATTTTAACGTGTTTTGTTTGTTAATGTACTATAAATCGTGTTAACACGAAAATTTGATTGGACTACGATATTTAGAAATTTTAAAAACTATCGGAACGAACTTTTAGACAATTTACATTAATCAATATTTTTCATGCTTGTACCAACTCGATGGAGCTTCAGGTCATTTTACTGGACCAATTGGTAACAAACTGAATCAAATATTCGAAGACCGGTGGATAAGGCGCTTGGGTCCATGGAGTTGACCTGCCAGGTCTCCAGTCTTGACACCGATAAATTTTTATCCTTGGAGTCATATAAAGAGTGAAGTCTATCTAACCCCGATAAACAACAGAGAAGAACTTCTGGACAGAGTTAGGTCATTTGCAGGTTTGGACCCAAATGAAAATGAAATTCGAAGTGCTGCTACACACTCAGTGAATAAAGGATTCTAAAATATTTAGAACATTTTGAACAATTTAACTGATGTTTCATTATAAAAACCACAAATATCAAAAGATCAATACATTTTGAGTATAAGAACATGATACATAGTCAGGATGCATATTTTGTCCTCTATCGACTGGCACATTTAGTTGGGCATGGGGCTATTTAAAAAAAAATTACTTCATGCTATTTTTGTGTTGTCTCATCCCCATATAAAATAGTTAATAAGGATAAACTTTGTAATTTACTTAATATTTTTTGTGACATGTTGAAATGTTATTTATCTATTTCTTACTTGTATGTTGTATTTTATTTTGTAAATTATTAGTTGTACCTCTACATCATTTTAATTGGCTTAAGTACTACTTTACGAAAAATTCAATAAAATAAAATAAAATAAAATGAAATATTAGCGATAGCCTGGGAATTCTCATGAAAGCCCAAACATTTTTCAGCATCGAACAAATAATTTTTCATACTAAAATTAAACAGAATGAGAAATCGTATTGAAAACGTCTACCTACTAAAAATGTCTCAATAAGTTTTACAAAATAATGCTGGTTTTTGAAATACAGTTTTGATTAAACTAGGGGATGATGGTGTTAATAAAACTTATCTTATGCCAACAATTTCTAGATCCATATGAATTATATGATTATAATATCATAACAGTTATTGTTATTATATATTAAATTAATAAAAAGAGTAACCCACACGTAATAAAATAAGAAACACAAAATAAACAAAACAGCTTACGTAATTTATTATTATCATCCTGGCACAAGAATCCACCAGATTTAAAATTACGCACAAATTTATTTACTTTTGAATATAAAAACATACCAACACGTATATTTATTAAACATGTACTTGTTATTAATAGAAGATTAAAATAAAAATCAGAAACAAAAATGTTGGTAATAATGTCATATTACTAATTTTTTTCAGTTTTTTTCTCAAACTGGAATAATAACAATAACTTATTCCAATTATATCTAGTCATTTTGCATATTGGCATGATTAATTATTTTAAAACATTGTCTGTGAATGATTATTCACACATTTTAATTCTTGGTATTTGAAAATATGCTGAAATTTTGATTAAAATTTCATGAACCCTCACGAATATGACTAAATTTATGAAAAGTTATGATTGTGTCAAACTATGTTATAGAAAAATTATAAACAGTTAAATTGGATATACAAATTTCTTACAAATCTTGTAATGTTTCGTAAAATTTAGTCAAGCAATTTTTAAAATTAAATTGCCAACTTTTTGAAAACATTAGTATGAATATATTTGGTGTGATATTACATTCATAGTATAATATCAAAAAGATTTTTAGAAAATTCAATAAAAATGTTTCCAATAATAAAGATATCGGCGAAAACAATGTTTGTAGTTGTAACAGACTAACATTTAAAGTCATGTCGATATAATATTTTCAGATTAAAGATTTCTTAAATAAATCTAGCAATTCTACAGGTAGTATGTTAAACAAACATGTCGAAAACAATCTACTGAACTTGAACAGGGTCAATTTTTTCCAATTCACAATTTAAATTTCTTTATTTCCTATTTTGGTACAAATCTATTTAGAAGTTACTTTATATTTTTCATTTATACCAGGTCTAACAAGATCATGTTACACCCTCTTTTCTCCTTTAGTTTTGAAGATAATTAATTGAAATTTGGGATATCCTATATACATAATCAGCAGCACTTCTTGACATACAAGTGATTTTTTTTCACTTCCTGTTTCGCCGGAAGTGACACTAACTTTCTCGATTATTAAATAAAACACCATGTATATTATTTTATTTTTGAATTCTGCATAATGTTCTGAATCCAACGATACCAAATATGTGACATTTCAAACGTCAATATTTTTCATATATGATTTTTAGTTTTCCATTTAAGTGTGCCATGATGGTTCCGATTTATTCTAAATGACCTGTGTAATGCTAGAAAAATCGAAATCCCGTCAAAAATAAAAATAAATTACGTGATTTATGAGCAAATAAATTTCATCAAAATGGCTATTGGGGTAAAATTCAATTTTTTTCAAATAGAACCATATTGATACCGTGGTACCATTTATTAGTACTATTAATAAGGAATTTACTCATATGTCGTATTAATATGTGCGATAAATACAAACAAAATTACAGCTAAAAGAAAATAAGAAATTACAATTTTGTTCTAATTACCTTGTTATACATAAGGTGGCTTTGGAATACAAAAATGAACACAAAACATTACAACAGTTGTTTAAAATGCTGTCCATTAACGTCAATGCACTTCTGAATACGCATAGCTGTTTCTCGAAGAACGTTCGCCAATTGCTGGGCCGTTATGCTATTAATTGTGCGTCTTACTCGTAGCTCCAGGTCTTCACGGGTTGTAACGGCGTTTGCGTAACCAATATTTTTAAAATGACCCCAAACAAAGAAATCAAGGGGTGTTAAATCAGGTCACCTTGGAGGCCACCTCACAGGACCATTCGACGAAATTACATTTTTCTCCGAATCTCCGTTGAAGGTAATCAATTACCATCCTTGAATTATGGGGAGGAGCGCCATCTTGTTGGAAATACATTCGCTGTCGTAAATGGAAAGGTAATTCAGCTAAACAGTCCTCAATTTCATTTAGCATGTATCTGTCACTATTCAGGGGTCCTTCAAATATTATTGGACCAATGATTCTACTACCGATTATTCCAAGCCAAACATTGAAACCGAACCGCACTTGAAAGTTACCCTCCCGTAATAAATTTAGGTTTTCTTGTGACCTATATTTTATATTTTGTCGGTTAAATAATCCCAAATTTGTAAACCTAGACTAGTCCGAAAATAAAATCATTCCCAAAAAATCATTGTTTGACTGCACGGTATTCTGCCAAATCCAATTGCAATATTCCATCCTATGTTCATAATCATTTTCGTACAAGTGCTGGTGCAATTGGTATTTAAAAGATTTATAGTGGTATGTGTGCAAAATATTCGGCTTATTATTTGGCGACTGATTTCCAGTTCAAACCCAATTTGCCTTAAAGAAACAATCTTATCAACTTCTACTCGAGTCAAAACATTAATTTCCGTTTCTTCATCAAGAATGAAATTTTCTTCGGGAGCATTGTTGGGCTCACTTCGGAATTGATTTTCAAGACGTTTAAAATAATTTCTCGCTGGACATTGTCTATCAGGATATCGTTCGGCATAAAAGTGCCTAGCTGCAACAGCATTTTTTCTACATTCCCTAATAAATAATTAACATGTCCACTTTTTCATCTCTTGCAGCATTTTGAACACATTTAACAAGAATTTTAAACAATTTTTAAAGACATAATAAAAACACCAGTAAACCAACAAATGTTTGACAAGCTAAATATTTCATTGTTTTCAAAGCCACCTTAGTTACTTCTTAACATTTAATTATAACAAAATTGTATTTTCTTATTTTCTTTTGGTTGTAATTTTGTTTGTATTTTCGCACATTTTAATACGACATAGGAATAAATCCCTTATTAATAGTACTAATAAATGGTACCACGGTACCAATATGGTTCCATTTGAAAAAATTGAGTTTTTCCCCAAAAACCATTTTAATGAACTTTATTTGCTCCTAAATCACGTAATTTAGTTTAGTTTAGTATTCATTTAGAATAAATCGGGACCGTCATGGCACACTTAAATGGAAAACTAAAAACTATATTATAAAAAATATTAACGTTTGAAATATCACTTATTTCGTATCGTTGGATTCAGAAAATTATGCAGAATTCAAAAATGCAATAATATACAGGGTGTTCCATTTAAAAAGTTAGTGTCACTTCTGGCGAAATCGGAAGTGAAAAAAAATCACTTGTTATGTCAAAATGTGCCGCTTATTATGTATATAGGATATCCCATATTTCAATTAATTATCTTCAAAACTAAAGGAGAAAAGAGGGTGTACCATGATCCTGTTACGTACAAACTTATTGATACAAAATAACCTCCATGGCGACAATTCTCACCGAGGTGCGGACGGTCGTTCTGGCAGCCGGTGTTATGACTCTTTGCTGCTATACTGGCTTATTTTTGGTTGTCTTGATATGGCACTTTCCTACAAAAAAATACAGTGGGTATTAATTAACACGTACTTGACAATTTAAAATATTTAAAATGAGATTAAGCTTTCTAGTTGTTCAGTGAGCGCGTGTACACAAAGCAGTGCTACTACAAGTGTCTACAGCGAAATATATTAAAATAATATATTTTCGTATTATAAGAATTATTTTGCTAGACAGATTTATAATCATACGTCATAAGGTAAATTTAATTTTAATAATGAAAAGATAATTAAAAACTGTTTGCCATATGGTGACCTCGAATGTGATCGGCGTGTTTCTATCGTTTCATACCCATCGCGCAGTTTTTATTTAAAGTTATCACTGGTATTTATACACGTCTCTTTAGCTTGGTAGATATTTTGATTATTTTATTTTTCATGATTTATTTTGGGGAGAATAAACAAAAATATCATATAAATTTATCTAGTCTGTCAGTATTTAATGGCAACTACGAAATCACATATTTTATAATAGTTTATATATAATCGTCGTTAACAATTCACAATTAAAACAAATGTTCAAAATATGACTTGTTACGAACAGGGAACACATGTACTTGTCAAACAATAAGCGGATTATTTTTTAAAAAGATTACAGAAATATGTTTTGTCAATGGGCCAGAGTTATTTAAGAATAATCCACGCAAACTTCCTAGAGATAATACAGTCGCAATAAAAGTCTGAGAATATTTTTACAAATTCATACAAAACTTTTTATGTTGTTTTTCTAAATTAATTTAAAAAAAAACGTTTATTTATAAAAATGTCCCTAGACTTTTCATGTCATTCAATTATTGTTTGTTTTCTTTCTAAATTAATTCAAAACAGAAATACGTACATTTATAAAAATATCCCTAAACTTTTCTTGTGAGTGTATACTGTTTGGCAAATAAAGTGGTAGACATATACTGTGCATTTGTAAAGTCATATATAAAATTGTTACAAAGCGAATAACAAAAGATCTCTTGGGAAGGTCGATTTTTAAATGTCATTCTCTATTTTTCCACGTATAAAAAATTATCTTTAAAAATTATTTGTAAAAATTATGACGTCATTGACAAATTTTTTTAAATAATAACCCTCATATTTGATGGTGCCATTAAGGAGCACATTTTTTACATTTTAATATAAAAAATTTAACACTCCCCGGCAAAAAATTCTGCAACCCTATAAAATTTTGGCTAAGTTTGATTCTTTACAACTTTTTAATTTGCAATCCGATTGTTATCATTTCTTGAACATTTTGTAGATATAATCATTGAAACTATACTGCATTGGTTTAATAATGAACATTTCTTTGTTTAGATGGTGTCATTCCGGTTCAATCAAAATGTTGTTTTTTGTCGTTCAAAACACCCTGTGGAAAATTTCAATTACTGAATTTTGTTTAAAAATGATTTACTGTAAAGTTGCATGTATTCCTAATATTTTGTTTTTAGAATCATCGCATTATATCCTTTATTGTAGGAGCGGCACATTTTTAAATAATACGATGATAATTTTACAGCAAATTCTTAGGCCGGTTCTAAACCCAATCGAGTATTTCGTTCGTCGTCGTCCTATGCAACCAATATCTTTGCAGGAGCTAAGGTTAGCACTATTCGAGGAATATCAGGCAATTCCTCAAGAAAAAATAACAGATACAACGTGGGTCACCATATCATTAAAAATAGTTTAAGTTAATTGAATAAAACAAATCTTAGCAGAAAATATATTTATTCAAAAAAAGTAACATTTTGCGACTCTCATCTCGAGCCGGGGAAGCAAAGCGATTAACCAGATAAATCAAACCAAACTTACCACTAAATAAATCAAAAACAAAGTTCGAAGTTACAATTTTCTTAAGTTACGTATCTTTTTGGTCGTAGAGACGTCAATAAAAGTAAACATTCTTACTCCTTTCTCCTTTGTCAAGTGTATGGCCTGGGCTAATAACACTCACAACAGCTCAGCTCCTTCCACAAGTTGGTATCTCTTGCCAACACTTTCCAGTCACAAAGTTTACATTTCAAACCATCGCACAGAAAGCCAGAAAATTCGAAAAAAACAAAGACTTTCTTGTAGCGTCCGTACAGATACAAGCGTTTGTTCATTATATTGCCAACTCTCAACCAGTGATTGTGTGTAGTGGTGAGAGGTATGTGAAACTTCTCATATGGTCCAAATGCTACTAACCGACCGACATCATAGATGTCTCTGTGGCCGATAGCGACTTGCGAAGCAAGTACCGAGAACTGCAACCTCTAGCCCAGGTGGACTAAACTACTGTTATTAAATATGATTTGAACGAAACAACTATTCAGCGGGCAAATACCCCAACCTACATTGGATTATACCTTCAAATCATGATAGATCGGTAGCCAATATCATTTGTCAATTCCTAACCAGACATAGACCGGTTTCGAACTTATTAGTTCTCTTCAGTATGCCATAGGTTATGGAACAGACAAATGGTAGTGGCCAACCTGCTAGTCATATACCGACTAAGGTAAATTGAGTAGTGGTGAGAAGTATGTGAAACTTCTCATGTGGTCCAAATGCTACTATCCGACCGACATCATAGATGTCTCTGTGGCGGATAGCGACTTGCGAAGCAAGTCAGTATATTGTCACACAGAAGGATATACCATTATAGTAAATCGCATAAATGAATAACTTCTCTTGATTAGCACACCCTGTATATGAATTAATATTAAAATATTTAGTTTCAACATGCGATATAAAAGTAGAGCATTTCACAATGGTAATCAAAATGCTGGAACAGCATAAAGTATAACAATGACCTGAGACAAAGTAAGTTTCCTAATGCTGACTAAGGGAAACTGAAGGCGAGTCCAGGAATTAAAGTAGAAATGCTAGTCAGTTGCTTTTTAGGTTTGTTCAGGGTTGGATGGTTGTCTGAAGGGTGACGCATCTTCCGCCCCGGGCGATGGCCTGGCCGGGGGATGGTGAAGTGTAGTTATGGGGTTTAGATGTAAGTATGGTTGTTCGAATCTTTAATAAATTGTATTTAAATTATATATCTTACCACTATCTTATTTTGTTCCCCTTCACTTATTACCCAAAAGTGCTAATGATACCTCTCCATTGCCAAGCGAGTAACATTTTAATATCTCATTCTAAATTAACGTATTTTAAAACCAAATCTTTCAACATTCTGGCCCTTTATAAGCCACTATCAACTTGTTTGTCAACATTTCTTGAGAATCTATCAAGATACTTAAAAAATAAAAAGAAATGATTACAGTGTATTGATCGGGGATATAAATATTAACATTGCAACAAACGATGGAAACTCAAATGAATATTTAAATATAAAAAAAAGGAAAATCTTATCAGTGGTATGTATATGACAAAATAAGAACTCGAAATTGTAATTTTATTACATTTATGGATATTTTTACGCGCATCGACATATTGAATTTACCATACTTTATCTTACAAATCATCAGAAGGTATCTGTTGTTCACTGTTTCATATTACCAAAAAAAATATATATATCTGTATATAAAATACCATTTTATATCTTACCACATCTCTCATTCAAAGAACAAAAAGAATAAAAATATCATTATATAAAAAATTATCGTTGTCCCTGAAATATATTTACAACGTCATCTATGTTCTCAAAAAAAAATACTAATTTCAAAATATTCGTTTTAAATCTCCCTTTACGAAATTACTACACTCAAAACAAAAAAAAATATTTTTTCTTTCTTTATGTTTGTGTTCCCAAGCACTTCCCCGGAGAAAAAAGTATATAAACCATAATAAGTTTAAAAATTAAAATGTAATAAAGTTGCAAAATAGTTCACTAAAAAATTATATATAGTATATTAATGCATATTCAACTAAAAAACCAATGAAAATTAATAAAAGTGGGTTAATTATGAAGAATTAACCCTCGGAAAAGAGCAAGGCGCCTCTACTAAATGTCACATATGGCATGTAGCCTCCACCAAATGTCACGTATGGCGTGTATCGCCTGTCCCGTATGCAACTTTACGTATGACACGAAGGTATATCCTTCTGTGTGACAATATGACTAACAGATTGGCCACTATCATTTGTCTGTTCCATAACCTATGACATACTGAGGAGAACTAATAAGTTCGAAACCGGTCTATGTCTGGTTAGGAATTGACAAATCATATTGGCTACCGATCTATCAAACAGTGATGTGTTGAAGATTTTATGTTATAATTTATATTGAGCCATAAAAATTTCCAGGCCAGATCCGGCTTGAGTCAAATAACTAAAAGATAACTTGACATTCCATAATAACAAACCAAAATTTAATAGGCACGTTCAAGTGCCTTTTTAAGATATTTCGATTTCGCTTGGGTCTTGTTCATGAATATGCACTAGCTGTAACGAACGCATGCATTCTGAAACCGCAACTGCACATTTTATTTTATAATGCAAGATGTAAAATCTACTGATTTCTATTCCATTTTTGCGATATTTTATTTGACTTGACAGAAAATTATGTTAACCTATAACTAATGCCGGTTCTGGTCTTTAGCTTTGTCTTCAGATTTCCTTTTGTTCGCTTCTGTAGTGTTTAGAATAAAAATGGTGACCAGAAGGCAACTTCTTGACGTCTTGTATGAAAATGATGGTTTAGGTCGTTCAAATCGAACGGAGTATCTATTCTTCAATTTATTTGGTGGGACATTATAAAATCGAGAGTGACGAAGACGCTATTTTAAATTGAAGAATATCAATTCAAAGTTTTGTAGCGTCGTTTACTCGAAGCTTGATCAATGCGCAGGAAAAACGAATAGATTTTTGGAGAAAAATAAGGAGTGATTAAGCGTTCAATTTCATTTTTTTGCGGCAGTACCCACCACGAAAATATTCGAATATATCTCCTGAAGTTATTTCCTTATTAAAGGCATTTGCTAGAATCAACGGAATCAGAATCTCCTAGAGTTCCACAACCTGAGATGCGAAGCAGCGAAATTTCTTCATCCGACAAGGCTGTCAGTGACATATATTTTTAGTATTAATCTTAATATTAATTATACTGTATTTAGTAATAAGTAACGTATTTCATTGAGACTCAATTATTTTTGTTAGTAATTTCATTGTTTATAAATAGTTGAGTTAAAGGACTTTAGAATCCTAGATTGTACATGAAAAAAATAATTTAAAAAATTGAATTACCCGGGGATAACTTTTAGGGTGGTATAAGGTTATTAACTGAATTTACTAGACTTTTTGATTATTGTGTAATAAAGTCTAGTAAATTCAGTTAATAACCTTATACCACCCTAAAAGTTATCCCCGGGTAATTCAATTTTTTAAATTATTTTTCCATGTAAAATCTAGGATTCTAAAGTCCTTTAGCTCATTTTCAGATTTTTGGCCGCTTTTCGAATTTTCTGGCCCGCTGTGCACCGTCGCTGGTCATCAAAATTCCACATGCCGACAACTTTAATCTAGCTGTGGCGTTAAACACACCCCCGAATTCGTCTCTGACCGTGCGCGACGGAACCTTTTCGTAAACAACTTTTTTCTCACGCACAGTAGGGTTTAGTATAATTATTATTTTATTTGAATTTGGAATTTAATTTATAAATCAATGATATTCATATAACATTATAAAGAATGGAGTCCAAATTGTTTATTTAAAAGATGCCATGGAGACTGCTCGCTCTCATTGCTGCTAGAGGTGGACATACACTCTACTGAAACATATAAAAAGCGTTAATTCATTTTATTCGTTATTGGTAAGATTTCAATAAAAGAAGCTTTAAAATCAAATATGCAGTTTCTACAATAAAGGAGATAATGGGATGATACAAAAAATAAAATGCATGGAACTTCAGAGCAAATAATTTTTAAACAAAATTCAATGTCTGAAATTTTTCACAGGGTGTTTTAAACTTACGACAAAAACAATATTTTGATTTACAGCAGTATAACATCATTTAAACAAAGAAATGTTCATTATTGAAACAATGTAATATAATCTCAATAAATTTATCTACGAAATGTTTAAAAAAAAAAATTATGAAAATTGAATTAAAAATTAAAAAATTATAAAGAATCAAACAGCCAAAATTTTAGGGTGGCGGTATTTTTTTGTCGGGGAGTGTAGTTTGTTGCATAAATATTTTTTTCAATTCATGTAAATGTATGTATAAATTCAATGCAATCGGTTAAACAAGATTACAAAAAATATCTGACAAATTAAATTATAAGCTCAAAATTTTACCACAATTTCTGTGGCCACATTAAAAAAAAAACAAAAAAATATGTCGATGAAAAATAATTTAAACTAATGTTTACAATCTGCTCCGTTTACAACCCGACAACATTGTAACCGACTAAAAAAAACTCCCTTTGTTGAACATTACTAATGACATCAGGGCTTATCTGAAGAAATTTCTGCCGAATTCATTCTTTGAAACCTTCTAAATTCTATTTATGGAACCTATGCTGTTTAAATAACTGCATAGGAAATAGTTCAACAGGGTTAGAGCGGACGATCTAGCTGGCTTTTCTATACTACCTTTTATTCCTATCTACCTATTAGGAACGCCTTGTTTAAGTAGTTTTGAACACGCGCCGCATAGTCTAGGGGAGCCTCGTCTTGTTCAAAAACAGGACGGGATCTCCTTCTGAAGAAATTGTAAGTAAATATTACCAGTTAATGTTTTGAAAAAATTAAAGATCAACAACCCCCACAATACCATATCATACATTCACCTTCTAAGTTCTAGAGACGTTGTGTGTGCACTTCGATCATCCAATGCGGATTCTTCTGTGCCCGATGCCTACAATTTTGTCTGTTTACAATGTCATTTAAATAGAAAGTCAATTCGTCTGAGAAGAGTATGTATAACTCCTCACAAAACTGAATCCAGCGATCAAAACCATCCGTATTTAACTCATGTACCAGGTGAGCTTTGAATGGATGAGATTCTTCTTTATGACTTATTTTTGCCACAATAGATTTTGCCACTTTAAAATTTCTTGATAATTACTTAACTTTAGAGTGTTGTTTTCAACTGACAGCACATTGATCTGAACATTTTTACTTATCTATCATCGCTTGAATTTGGGCATATGTCTAACGTGGCCATATTCCCAAAATTTAGAATCAACTCAGCTAATCATAGTTTGGGAAATTGGTGGATGATCACTGATCAGAATAAGTTTTGTAAATTTACTACATGCCACATCATGTCTCATTTGGTGTGCAATTTGTTATGGTCGTCGGTATATTTCAATATTAATTTACAGTACTTTACACACGTGAGACGTTATATTTTGAATGTGGTGCAACCTGTTCTTTTATCCCTGAGGGAAACCACCTCTTACGCCATTCTCCAACAAGATAATGCAGGATCAGAATGCTCTTAGATGGAACGGTGTCAAAAATGCCACCTTGGTCTACCAGATTTCCGTACTTATCATCCATAGAGCATGTGTGGGATGTCTCGAAAGTGAAGTTTATTACCTCGGCCACCATATACAGGGTGTCCCAGCCTCGCGTCGGCCAAATGTCCTGGCTCTCTTATAAGAGATAATTTTCGAAATTTTCTTACTGAAAAGAGCTGATTTCAGCGAAAATTCACAAAACAATTGAAAATTGAGCTTAATTTTTTAATAAACCTCGAATTGTCCCACTTTGCCATCAATTTCTTGGCACCCATGACAGATAGATCCTTCAACCTTTATATCAGTGGAAAGATCTTTTAAAGGGCTTTCCTTTGGTGTCATAATATACAGGGTGAAAAAATTAGAAAAAGTAGATTTGGCGTTTCCTAACTCACCCGATATAAAATGACCGATTTCGTTAGATCCGATAACAGTAGCGTAAACTACAGGGTATTTGACAATTTTTGGCACAAACTATATCTCAAAATGTTCTTCCGTTACGTCACAGTGAGCTCACAAATTTGGCATGTTTTTAGTACAAACTCACCCATATCATGGTACCGACCCATCGCAGACCCATCAAGTGGCATATCGTTTGAGTCGTCTTTAAAAGGAAAATTCAAATATATAATAATATACCTAGTGTTCCATTTAAAAAAGATAAGTTTATGTCATCACGCCTAAATGGATCACCCTGTATATTCCAAAATATTTTTAAACTATACACCTTTGCGCCCTCTATCACCTCGTTTTTTAAAATTTGCCGATATCTCTTATAAGAGAGTCAGGACATTTGGCCGACGTGAGGCTGGGACACCCTGTACAAATTGACCGGGATGTGACCTTTGAACCATAAACTCATCATTTAATTTTGAGACTTTGAGTATGCTTAGATCAATGAATATATAAATCATAGAGATAATATATATGTATAGTTTAGCCCACCACTTTCTCTCTGCTTTGCAGGTCGCTATCAGTCACTAAGACATTAATGACGTGTGACGGGTAGTAGCACTGACCACCAGAGGGATACACTTATCATTCACTATGTCTGTCTTGCTTTGTCTGCTTAAGGCTAGCCTGGTTTGCTATTATTATTTGTCTTTTCCATTACTTATGACATACTGATGAGAACATAACAAGTTCGAAACCGGTCTATGTCTAGTGAGGAATTGACAAATGATTTAACTACCAAACAAGACTTGCAGGTTTAATTCAATGCAGGTCGGGGCTTTTGTCCGCTGAGTAGTTGTCTCCTGTAAGTCTTATTCAGACTATATTTTCCACACCATTGAGACGCCATATTACTGAAAATTAAAAAAAAGTAGAGTTGTACAAGTATGGATAACATCTTAATGAAAATATTAGTGAAATTTTTTTTTTGCCTTTTTTTTAATCGAAATGATTTATTTACTTCACCTATATTTTTTAAAATTACACTTATCATAACTAAGTGTCTATTTCGTCTTGAAAGTAATGTCTTTTATTGTTTATTATTATAACCTATACTATAAAACGTTCTGTTAGATTAAATAAATACACGTATAAAGTTAAAAGAAACATCTAATTGCTGTAGATCAAATATACACAAATAAAATAAATATCTAAAAAACACTTGAAAATAATCTTACAATCCCAAAATTCAGGCTGCTCGAAATAAATTATCTATTCATTTTCTCGTGGATAAGAAGTTAATTATTCTCATCCACAGATGTAAGACCTAGGTGAATAATTAAATTACCGTATATTCTTTAAATGTCAAAATGTTGCTGTGGAAGGTCTCTGAGATTTTAATTTAAATGTTAATGCTTTCTGCATCATGTTAATCGGCAATCGCAATCGCGTAAGTAAAACGGACATGAGGCTTTGAGGATGCTAATTTCGATTTAGCCCTGTATACACATGTATACAGGGTGTTTCAAAAAACCATGCACCAACGTTCAGCTTAGAGATTCAAAATCCAAAAAATAACAAAAATATTAGGTACCAAAAATGCGCATGTGTACACATTTTGTCAATTTTCTCAAAAATGGTTAATTAAATATAAAAATTCCAAGAAGCAGCTCTTATTTAAATAGAAGGGACAAATTTAAAATATCTATGAATATAACAAAAACTCAATGACGTGCTTTTCTACAATGATATTACTGGTATTACCCTTATGCACGCCCCTGATGGAAATAAATTAAATTCATTTAAGTGAAATAATTACTTTCTATGTAGTAACCCAAGCTTCAACATACCTCCAAGCAGTTATTAGAAACTTAAGAAAACCGATATTTTTCTTTTAACTTTTACCAGTGCATTTCAGTCTAATGAAACGTTTCTGGGCTCATATATATGGGAACATTTTCTGTTATTTTTGTATTGTGAATTTCCATGAGCGTTACTGCACATTTTATTAAACACCCTGAATATATAGTTTGCAAATTAAGTATAGTATCTAATTACTTAATATTATATTTGGTATCGAATTTGTTAGAATTTTAAGAATTAGACCACTAGAATATCGTGAAGGTGTGAAAAGGTAAAAGACTTTCTCTTATAATTCTTTTTAGTGCTACCGGTTTCATGAATTAATAATTTCTTTCACATCACATATCACCAAGTAACGATAAGTTTTAATAAAGATAAGTTTATTTCTCGTAAATAATTTTATTAAAAATTCTTGTTTTCTGATTTATAGACTTAGGGAATTTAAATCTCATGGCGTAAATAACAGGAGTGAACACCAAAACAGGAGCAGACAATACAGTAAACAGTATTTTACCTCTACATAACAGCTCCTCTCTGTTTCACCGCCTTTGTTTGTCTTACGGTAGTTTTTTCTTTTATTTTATTATTATGCATCCTTATTTCCTCAGTGAGTGTTTCAGTGGCCCTCCTACCAACTTTCAAGTGAGACTAAACTTATTTTTTATATTACATTCTCACCGTGCTCTATCGCCCATCGAGCACCACATCACATTTCATGGTAGTTTCTAAAACTTTTAAAAAAACTTTTCAAACGCTCTCTTAGCATTCAGACCAAGTTTGAACGACTTGTCTAACCTATATCTACTGCTTTTGTACAGCACCGATCCCTAAGAGCCACGATACAGCCGATTTACCGAATTACATGGCAGTTTTGAATTCTCCTCTGTAACTCTTCAAAGCGTCAGAGCTTTCTCGCCTCCCATTGACTAACTGTCTGGCATTCAGTCATTCCCGTCTCCTTACGCGAGTGGTAGTATGTTCACCAATGCAAGTTGGGAGACTAGTATTTGTGTACTGATTTTAGGATGTAATACACTCTTTAGACCCATTACCGGTCGCTCTACAGACACGAGATGCTGCTCACACAAGCATGTCGATCCCCTACTATTTCACTGCGGTTTCTAATTTTTCATTAATGTCGTTGCCAGATATCTCTAGCCGCTCTAGCGTTATTCCATACATTCTGCCGCTGACACCAAGCATCTTGCACGAGTTTTATCAGTTTAATAGCATCAAGTCCTAATTAAATTATTTTATTATACTTTCATAACTTTATCGTTTTCAACAACGAGTGACGCCCAACATTATTCAGCAACTCCATTCTTCTCTCACCCATCATTTGACCATGATCTAACTATCATCGAACCATCATCAGTACTCCGTATCTCCGGCGTCATCTCCAGTTGATGGAAGCCAATCAACGTTTGATGTTTTTTCGACGACACGTGTTTCGTCACAGCGGAATTATTAATGATTGAAGTGGATTTACATATGACAGTCTAACTCCCCACACTATACATAACAACACATAAAACATCAATTTTTCTGAAGATGCGGACTTCCCCGCCATTTTTACGCCCGATAACGCAAGACACTAAACAGAAAATATACATGTGTTAGTACACTGTTAAAAATTACAATTTAAGTTATTACTATTGTATCACGTGTTTTTGGCAATATAGTATTAGATTTAATAATACACCTCTGCACTATGGTCTGAATGCCCTCTATTTGTGGCCAAAATTTAAATTTCCGATTATAAAATTTAGTTACCTTATCAAGAATACCTGGAAGTAAACATTCCAAAGTTTATTGCTCTGTAATAATTATGTGATTTTGTCGCCACCCTTTCAGGTAGCAGGTAGCCGAAGATGTTGGTTTTCAGAGATGTTAGTTTATTTACGAACGTCGAAGAATAAAGAGCATTTTGCATACTGTGTGGTTCTCTTGTGAAATCAAATAATTTAAAATCAGTGATAATAAGTCAGAATGGAAGGTATGTACCTCAGTGTAGCATAAATCAAATCATAGTATTGTAAATAGTAATGACTAAAATTAACTTATTACATAAGCATGTTTAGAGATATAAATATTGTGCATATTAAACTTTACGTAGACAAATATTAATGTGTTGGCATTTGTCCGAATTTATTTTTGCATGATATTTTAGCTGCATATGTGTACTTATAGATTATAAAAAAATTAACTGCAAATATTTGCAATTAAAGTAGTAATTTCATATTTTTAAGTATGCATTACAAATGAGGAACTGTTTGAAGTTTGGATCCAAGAGGAGGAAAAAGACAAAAAAAGCACTGCCGTTTTAACATACGTTTTGGAAAAATTGTCAAGTTGTACAAGTAGTAAAACTTCTGAGCAAGTGCTGAAAGAAAAAGTGCGATTATTTTGCAACGGTGTGCTGACAATGTGGAAAGATGCTAGTAGGACAGAAACATATTATTTCAAATCGAAATATGCTGCTTGGTTACGCACAGAAATTTTATTCGAAACATTTAGTGAGGAACTGAATCGTTCTCCTAAAGCTTCCGGATCCGGACGGCCAAGTCTTTCCTACGAACAAAAGTCCTTAAGATCCAGAAGAAGAGAGGCATCTCAGTTCTGTAAAGAGAATGAGGATCGCAATGTTGCAGTGATTATAGATGCTGCGAGCATGGCAGCTCGAAAATAGAAGCAGACTGATTTGGCGAGTGTTCTAAAAAGAAGTGAACCGAAGTCCAACTCGACCGACAAAGATATGAAAAGTGATTACTTCGCCAACTACAACTCCAATTCCATATACACCAGAGGAAGCTTTAGAATTTATTCTAGATAACAACCTAAGTAAACAGCAGTATCAAAATATCCAAAATGGTGCTAAAATAAGAAAGTGCAATATTTACCCAACCTATGAAACTGTTTTAAAGGTCAAAAATCAGTGTAGGGTACCAAATGTTACTGTGAGTGACACCGTGACACAAGTACAACTGCAAGATTTGTTAGATACAATTAAACGAATAGTGAACCTGCAGAAGGATGTTATAATGTCAGCATCGTTACTACCTTCTTCAGTTGTAGACACAGAAATGATATTCAGTCATGGATTTGATGGTAGTTCTAGACAGATAAATTATAAACAAAAATTTGAGGACAAGTGCAAAATCCGATAGTACACATTTTGCAACAACAGTGATACCGCTGAGGTTAATATCAAATAACACTATTCTACGGAACAATCCAACACCAGTCAATTAGATTTTGTCGACCATTGAAGTTAGAGTTCACAAAAGAAACTAAGGAGCATGTTCTTTAAGAAAAAGCAAAACTGGATGAGGATATAAACAATTTAAGAGATTTGGAGGTACATGTTGATGGTGATATTAACTTGAAAATTAAATACCACTTATACATGATTCTTATTGATGACAACATTTTAAACATTTTAACAGACACAAAATCAACACAAGCTTGTCCACTCTGTGGAGCTACTCCGCAAAAATTTCTCAAAGTAACAGATTTTAATAGTGAAGTGTTTACACCTACACTCAACTCCTTACAATTTGGTATAAGTCCATTACATTGCTGGATCCGTCTATTTGAGTGCATTTTACATATTTCGTATAGGTATAATATAAAAAAATGGCAAATTCGCGAAGAAGGTGATAAAAGTAAGTTGAAGGAAAATAAAGAACTGCTTCAAAGATGATTTTGGGAAGAGATGGCATTGTACGTAGATAAGCCAAAAACTAGTGGTAGCGGTAACACGAATGACGGAAATACAGCTTGACGCGCATTTGCACATGCAGAACAATTTGCCAAGATCACAAACATTGATATTAACTTAATAAAAAGTTCCAAAAATATATTAATCGCATTGTCTTGTCAGCAAGCCCTAAATTTGGAAATATTTGAAAATTTTTGTTTCAAAACTGCACAGTTATTTATGGAGTTATATCCATGGTTCCCTATGCCTGCGACCGTCCACAAAGTACTAATTCATTCGCGCCAAATTCTAGAACACACCGTGTTACCTGTAGGCTACTTTGGGGAAGAGGCATCTGAGGCAAGAAATAAACTATATAAACCAATGACTTCATTTCTGAAGTCATTGATATAAACGGGATAGGTTGTTTTCATGCGCGCACAACCAGTCGTGCACATAATCTAGAAGATGTCTTCAATCGGGCAATACACACATCAGATCCGGTAATATCCGGCATCAATTTAAGACAAAGAACAAGATATCGGCATAAACAACAACTTCCTATGGAGGTAATTGCTTTGCTGGAACCACCAGAAATTGAGGTTTCTGTTATTCAACGTGATTTATTAGCACCACTTTACACTACTGATACAGATAGTGATCCGGAATACAGTGACGAAGAATTGAAAATTCCTGAATCAGAGTTCTTTGTTTTAGACACTTTAGAATTTGAAAGTGAATAACTTGTATTATATCTGATATTTATATATTTGTTTTCTATGTTATTTCTGTTTTTATAATATTATATTCTCTACACATTCTTGTATACCCCTATATTTTTTTATTTTATGGAAAGTAAAACAATTTTTTTTACTAATCTTGTTTTAAATGGCTATTCTTATATAAATGACTACATCAGGATGATTACGAAACTGTACATCAATTTTTAAAGATCCGTATTAATTTTGGCCAAATATATTATGCTCTCAGACCATAGTGCTCTGGGATGACATCCAAATTCCCTTGATAAGAAACAAATTTTTAATTAACGAAACTCGTAGCAATAAAACAAATTTGTTATAAACGGATTTTAGTTTTATCATTCCAACATAAATAACGACTCACATGAGATTACTATTTCGACGTTAGTAGAATTATAGAAAAATAAACTAACCTTGAATTTAAGAATAGGAAAATAAACTGAGAATTAGATGTCGTCCTAATA
Organism: Rhamnusium bicolor; assembly: GCA_029963845.1. NCBI lineage: Eukaryota > Metazoa > Arthropoda > Insecta > Coleoptera > Cerambycidae > Rhamnusium > Rhamnusium bicolor. Next base: position 31,437 of record JANEYF010004434.1, read on the forward strand.
CGACAGAATAGGGTTTTTTTATATGACGCATTTAGATACAGAATTCAAAAATTACAAATTAAAGGTGTCTGGCATGCATCGGGACAAACTGTATGGGGGAGAATATTTGGACCATGACAAACTGATAGAATGCTATTTCGCACTGAGGAAAAAATATTGAAAATATAAAATGGGAGGACTACTCACCATGTGTGAGAATTCTAAGAACAACATTAAATTTCGTCGGAGACCCGTGGAAGAACGAATATACATACCGGGTGCAAACGAGATCATGTGTCAGCCCGAAATTTTTTTTAAAAATTGGAATAAAACTTTCAAATTTAAAACTTCCGGTTTCATCGGAAGTGTCATAGTTTTGAATTTTTAAATGGAACATCCTATATATTTTAACATTCTAATTATGCATGAAATTTTTTATGAAATTCAAAATTAATAATTGCAACTCTTTATATAATGAAAATTTTCTAAGTAGGCATTGGATATCATAATATGGTTTATTTTTAATATTTGGGTGCGATATGAATCGAATATTTTACATCGTTATGAAATTATCTGAAAAAATATATATTTTAACTTAAAAAAATATTAGGTACCAAAAATGTGCATATACGAGGATACACATTTTGTCAATTTTCTCAAAAAACCGTTAATTCGATATAAAAAATCCAAGAGGCAGTTTTTGTTTAGATAGAAGGAACAATTTTAAAAAATGTATGAAAATAACAAAAACTGAGTAACGTACCATATATATACAAGATATTAATGGTACTACCCTTATGCACGCCCCTGATAGAAATAAATTAAATTCATTTAAGTGAAATAATTATTTTCTATGTAGGACCCCAAGCTTCAACATACCTGCAGCAGTTATTAGAACCTTAGAAAAAATGATATTTTTCTTTTAACTTTTTACCAGTGTATTTCACTTTGAACATTTAATATAAATTCAAGGAATTTTTTTTATAATGTTTACTACATTGACACATTAAATTTTTTATAACTTTTCCAAGGGAACCTTCTCTTTCTTTGTATTAGTTTACAGTTATTGCCTAGGCCCAAAATACCTATTTATCTCCTTTCAAAATCGTTCTCATAAATATAAATGTTGATTTAGTTGATATTTAAAGTTTTTGTGATTATATTTTTTTGTGATTTGTTTTTATTAATAAATTCTCATTTATTTCCGAATTTTTTTCAAAATCCAACTTAGATTATTTGCAAATTATTTTATTGCTTTAGATTAATATTTTTCATACTAGACCAAAAGTTATAAATTTGCCACAATTCATTTATAATGAAATCCGTTATACTTACACCAATTTAAAACTTATGACGTCGCCTATAGGGAAACAAAAAATAGGTGTTAATATTTGAAAAAAAATATAGTAATTGTCACCCAAAAGTCAGGAAAAAATTATTTTGAATTTTTTCAAATAATTTCATTATGGTAATGGTAATGGTAATGGTGGGGGAGGCTGACGCCTGGCAAGTAGGCTACAGATGGGCCCTTTTTACCAACTCCCAGCTGTCCTCTCAGCCATTTGCTTCTCTTGCTCCCTCATCGAATCTATCCGACATTCTGATGAAGGTCAGGATGTCACTCATTGCGAGGGAGCTCATCTCCTCCCTTAGAAGCGCCTCAGAACCGAAGATATTGTGTCTTAGGCGCCCAAACGCTTCACATTGTCCCAGGAAGTGGTAAGATGTATCTTCATCACTCCTGCATCTTGGACATATAGGGTCTTCCTCAATACCTATCAATGATAGATGCCTCCTAAGTCTACAGTGGTCTGTCAGAACACCGATTAAGAGATTCAGAGTTTTACGACTCCGTTCCAGCAACCAGGCCGATCTCGATTTGTTCGGCCTCGTCACAAAATCTCGGGTTTGCCTGCAGGCCCTGTTGGTCCTCCAGTGCGTCCTCAGTGTCTCGTGGGCCCACTCATTGAGGGCCGTTGTGACCTGCCTTCTTGAAATACCTAACATAGGCTCAGGCCCGTGACAGGGTTCCTCGGCTCCGAGTCTAGTCAATTCATCGGCCTTCTCGTTGCCTGGAACTCCCATATGTCCCGGGACCCATACCAGTCTCATTTGTTTATGCCTGGCCAGCTCTTCTAGGGCATCCCCACACTCCTGGATGAGAGCTGATCTCGACCTGGGGGAGCACACCGTCTTTAGAGCAGCCTGGCTGTCGGAGCACATGTATATTATCTGTTCCACCCCATTCCTAACCTCAGCCCTACCTGCTACCGCTAGGATGGCGTAAACCTCTGCCTGGAAGACCGTGGTGTACGAGCCTAGAGCAAAACTCTCCTGTACTTCTTTGCCTTCCAGATATATTCCCGCCCCGGAAGACGGTCTAGTGGCCACCCGAGATCCGTCTGCGTAGCACACCAGAGAGTCCGGGCGGAAGTCAATTCTTCCTTCACTCCACTCCTCCCTACTAGGAAGAGTGAGAGTGTAATTCCTTTCCAACCCTAGCTGATCTTTCGCTTCTCTCACCTTCAGGACAGAGAGGGATTTCCCTCTCCGTCAGTCCAGCAACTGCTGCGTGACCTTCAGCTCTGCCTGAACACTGCCAGCTCCCAGAATCCCGCATTCTCATATAGGCCGCCATAGCCTCCCTCTTTATCCACGAGGGAAGCGTTGGCAGGCCTAGCAGAACCTCCAGGCAACTGTCGGTGTCGTCCTCATCGTCGGTGTCAATAATTTCATTATAATAAAAAACATTTACTTCATATTGCACAAAAATATCAAAAATGAACCATATTATGATATCCAGTGCCTACTTCGAAATTTTTCATTATACAAAGGGTTTCAATTATCAATTTTGAATTTCATTAAAAATTGAAATGTCCGCCATATTTGAGGGTAATGTCGAAAATGTTGATTTATTATATAGAAAATTTCATGTATAATCAGAATATGTTAAAATATACAGGGTGTTCTATTTTAAAATTCAAAATTGATGACACTTCCGGTGAAACCGAAAGTGGTATTGATAATATATGTTTGTCAAAATAAGCCCATTTACTTCTCACACGTGAGTTTTAAATTTGAAAATTTTATTCCAATTTAGAAAGATGGCGGATTGGTACAAAATCTCGTTGACACCCAGTAATTGCCAATCTGTGATTTATATAATCCAATGCATCTCACAGCATTAGCCAGAGGAATAGTTGTTTGAGATTAATGTACCGTTCGTTGTATTTTTCTAAAGTGTTTTTCAATTTTGCTGCTTCCTGCGCATGCAGATTAAGGTTCGGATGAGGGCCCAAAAGTATTTTATCATTTAGTTGCTTAATTCATATAAGAATTAATTTTACAGTTAATTAATTGTTCTAAAAATATGTAAGAAAAATGTTAAAAATAGATGGCAAACAAAGTAATAAATTGGTTGTAAAAAAGATGTAATGATTATATTAAAATTATGGTGGATAGTTTTATTACATTTTACATCGTTCAAGTAAATATTCAGAGTACTTAACTTTTAATTCGCAGATAACTTAAAACTGTTGTAAACAGTATGAGCCATTAATAATTTATATGAGAACAACATTTTACACAGAAACATGTTATTATGGTACATGTTCAATTAGTAATAACAGAATATGTTTTTTTTATTTATTACTCTTTATGACATATTTAATTCTCTATATTATCTTATATTTTCTGTATTTTAATGCATTTGCATTATTTGTTTGTTACTATGATGTATTTTGAATTTTGTTTCCATTCTAAATAAATTTTCATTTCATTTAAAAAAAAACCAGCACAAATCATCACACATATATAATCATCGTCACCATTTCTGAACACAAAGTGCTACCTACGGTTTTTTGCGCTGGTAGGAAAGAAAATGCTCTATTTAAATACTTTTTTAAATTTCTTGTCTTGCTGGTACGAGACAAAGTATTCACAATATGTTGAAAACTTGGTAGGAGGAAAAGGATGCTCTGTACTGCTAGCAGAACGTTGTACAATCTATCATTGATTAAGCGGTTGCTGAAATGAATACTAAAAACGATTGTAACCCTTACCTAAATTTAATTTTTACTTCTATTCTAAAGCAAACAATTAGATTTTAGAGTTAAGAATAAAAGATAAAGAAGAAACGTGCAGTTAAAAATGCTTCAGTTAATTTATTACTATTACTGTTCTCATTTAATTATAGCGTTCTACAAATATTATACTAGAAATAAAAATGTACTCTATACTAGACACTCTCATTTATAAAAGAACTGAAAATAATTTTGTTGCCGACAGTTATACATTTTCACAAATATGCTGTCCTTACATATTTATGACATTTATAAAATGTATACAATCTTTTATTTTATTTTAAAACTGTTCCCGACTTCAAAACTAAATTTACATAAAATTTTCTAAAAACAGCACTAACTGAAAATGGACCCTGTATGTTGTTCTATACTTATATATTTTTATACACACTTCTTTGCAGTAATCAATATTGTGCACACATTTCAGTGCTTTAAACGTTTAACTGTTGGAGAAAAAATAAAACTGATATGATAAATATTTACAATTTTTGAGATATCTTTTAAGAAGTGTTGACTTAATTATATTTATACATTTCAATATTTAACTTTATACAAATCCAACTTCACATATTATTTCCATTAATCAAATCAATACACTCTTGAAACATCTGCCAACTAGTTCTCTTACATTTATAATAGTTAGTATTTTATACAAATTTCAAGCCTGACTCATTTGCATGAAATATATCGGTGGATAGGATACAAATTGAATTCCACGCATGCTTCAACAAATGAAAAAAATATTAAATAACTAACTAAATCTCCTGGAACAGCACGTTTCAAATGCTTTTAGTTCTGCAAATTGACCGTGAAAATTTAAAACTATAAATAACACTTTTCTTTTATTTTTAGCGCTGTCGGTCCGATTTCTGACTAGAAGATATATCGGTGAATATGACCACCAGTCAGGTAAGTGTGCTAACTAAACTATAGCTGAATAGGAAGTTAATCTGACCAACAGTTCAGGCTGTAATAATAGTTAAATTTATATAACATGATCGAGATATATAGAGTGGTGCAAAATACAGACTATTTTATATCGCTTACAACTTCTTTAATTTGTATCCGTTTTTAGTTCATTCTAAAACTGCATTAAAAAAACCGCTGCCAATTACTTGGGGATCAGAACTTCCTCACCGTAGTAAAACTCGACGTGTGGTGGAGCTTATAATGAAAGTAATTTTTGACGTTTCAAAAAAGTCACATTTTTTGACGTTTCAAAAAAGTCACATTTTGACGTTTCAAAAAAGTCACTTTGACGTTTCAAAAAAGTAAAATTTTTTGACGTTTTAAAAAGTCACGTTGGTGGAATGTCACTAATATTGGGACCGATTTTTCTCATCAACGAACTCAATCTCTGCCTTGACCTCTAGAATGTGTGTACCAAATTTGAAAGCTTTATCACAAAAACTGTAGCAGCTATCGCGAACCAGACAGACACACAGATGGAAAATTTTTTCTGTCTGAAATTTTGTGTATCATCATAATTCGTCAAGATTCGTCCAGAAATGCAACAAAAATTTTAAATTTTTTTTTAACGAATACATAAGTTCCTCACTTTGAGGAGTAAGGAGTAAATAAAGAATTATCGAAAATATAAGCATGCTTTGATTATTTTAATTGTGGATGATGTCATTTAGCAAAGTTGAAGCCTTCATTAAGATCCGCTAGACCTCTCCAACTGTTTATTTTTTTACCAAACTCCTATATACAGGGTGATTCAGTTTTAAACAGGATACCGTTGAATCGTTGAATCGATAGGAATCGTTAAAATAATAGGGGTATTTGAAAACTTTGAAAAGAGGCATAATATCTAATATGTAATATTAAATGCTCCGTCAAACGGGTTGATGTGAGAATGTGCCAACCTGTATTATCCTCATGGTAAAGATTTCAAAAAATATTTCATTATTCTCCTTCTAATATACTAAATCATCAAGAAATTTAATATTTTAGTAACTTTTACTTGTACTTGTTACTTAGTTATTCACTTACCTAAAATCCGCAACAGTAGGTGCAGAAAATTTGGCTCCATAGCTATGGATTAAGGTACAGAAAGAAATATTACCCAGTACAACTAGCTCGACAATTTCAGACTGAAATATTTATAATAAATTTGAAGTTGACATTGTACTTTGTTCTGGAAGTAAGAGAAACTGTAAAAAAATTTAAAGTTTAACACCTTGTATCTCATTAACGCTATATTTTAAGACATTTTTTTATATAAAACGCCCATTATATTTAAGCGAGTTTTATCGATTCCCATAGTTACTCTGGTTAGAAATGAATCACGATGTACAGGGTGTACCAACCAAAAGTAGGCACCCTGAATAATTTTGGAGATAAAATTTTTTTGAAATATTGGTGAAACACGTCGACCTTGTTTCCAAGGGGGACATATTTTAATGTAATACTTGTATACCTATCATCATCCCACTATCCTACACGGCCACACCCTCAAAAAATTCAAATGGCAAGGGAGGTCGAGTGATATATCTTTTGAAAAGTCTTTCAATTCTCTACATAATTGTGTATTTTTTAAACTTTTATCGATTCGTTCCTGAGAAATAATTGAATCGGTTATTTCTTAAATATCCTAAGTCAATTTTAGGTCAAAATGAATTAAATACGGGAATTTAACAATTAGGTCATTTTAATCAATTGGTGCTAAAACACCGTAGGTCAGCATATTCTACAAAGTCGACTCGATGTCTGTCATAAGCAATGCAGCGCTTAAATACTCAGTCACTGGCTAGATGCTTTTTTGCGATTTCCAAAAAACTGCCTAAACTGATTTAGGGTGTTTAAGAAATAACCGATTCAATTGTTTCATTATTTTAGGTTCGGGAAATAAAAAATAAAAGAAGCAGTTTAAATTATCGTATGTATTGTTCAAAATGACCCCCACCGACTTCCATACAGTAGTATAATCTGTCTTGAAATTCTGTATGAACACATCTGGAGTCAATAAACGGCATTCTCGAACAATTCATTCACGTAACTCTTCCAGAGTTGCGGTTTTTTCGCAAATGCCTTCGATTTCAAATGTCCCCACAGAAAGAAATCCAAGGGAGTTAAATCGGGTGACCTACGGGCCACTCCACGGCGATGGATTGGAAGAAGAGGTCTCTTCTTCCAATCCATCGCTCAGGAAACCGATTATCCAAAAATTAACGGACTGCTATAACGAAATGTGTGGGTGCCCCATCCTGTTGAAAAAACATTTCGCCCTCTAAAAGATTATCGCCTTCTTCGAGGATTTGGGTAATCATTGGGTCGATTTTATTTTCTAACATATCGAGGTACCGTTCGCAATATAAATTGTCAGGAATAAAAAACGGCCCACTCCACAGGACCTCTTCTTCCAATCCATCGCTCAGGAAACCAATTATCCAAAAAATTAACGGACTGCTATAACGAAATGTGTGGGTGCCCCATCCTGTTGAAAAAACATTTCGCCCTCTAAAAGATTATCGCCTTCTTCGAGGATTTGGGTAATCATTGGGTCGATTTTATTTTCTAACATATCGAGGTACTGTTCGCAATATAAATTGTCAGGAATAAAAAACGGCCCGACAATGTGATCCCCTAAGATGCCAGCCCAAACATTTAACTTCTGAGGCCTTTGGGTATGAGTTTCCATGAACAAATGTGGATTGGTTTCACTCCAATACCTACAATTTTGCCTGTTTATCTCCCCATTTAACTGAAATGTCGATTTATCAGAAAAACAAGTATTGTACAGTATATTGGCATTACCGTTTAACTGTTCACTAAAAATCTCACAGAATTTAAGCCGACGATCGGGATCATCTTCGTTTAATTCGTGTACCAATTTAAATTTATGTGGATAAAATTTGTGGGCCTTTACAATTCGATGAACACTGCTTCGTGATACACCGGAAGCCTCAGCTACTTTCCTGATCGATTGAGTATTATCCATCTGCAAATGACCCAGAACTGCCACTTCGACTGCTTCATTCCTAATTGGTCGCTTAAGTTCATGCTTTTTGTTTCCTACAGAACCTGTTTCCATAAATTTTATCAATAATTGTAAAACATACTGAGAACCAACTCTTCTATCTGGGTGATTTCTATTGAATATGTGCTCCGTAGCTCTAGCACAATTATCGTTTTTAAAATAAATACTGCCAATTTCTATTCTCTCCTGAGGGGTACAAACCATTTTGAGAACTCACTCTGGTAAAATGTATCTCGATTTAAAATTGGTTGTGAACAAATTAATCTTCAAGGACTATCAAATACTTATGAGTCTTTTAATATTCTAAAACTAAACGGACAAGAAAAGTGTTTTTTTGTCGAAAAACTCGTGTTGATTTGAAAGCACTAAAACTGTAGTTTTTTATAAATTCCAGTACCCAGTGCCGTGTATTTTAGATTTTTTAAACGATTTCGATTGTGTGTAATCATCAAAAATAAAATGATTTTCCTTAAGAACGAATCGATAAAAGTTAAAAAAAACACAGTTATGTAGGGAATTGAAAGACCTTTCAAAAGATGTATCACTCGACCCCTCTTACCATTTGAATTTTTTGAGGGAGTGGCCGTGTAGGGTAGAGGGATGATGATAGGTATACAAGTATTACATTAAAATATGTCCTCTTTGGAAACAAGGTCGACGTGTTTCACCAATTTTTCAAAAAATTTTATCTCCAAAGTTATTCAGGGTGCCTACTTTTGGTTGGGACACCCTGTATATTTTAAATAATCAAGGGTGTATCTCGAGTGCATCAAGTTCGGTTAAACTGTGTACGTCACATAATTTTAAAAATTTTGCTTAGCAAATTACTTGATTGTACGAAAGCATTTGCTCAAAAGCAAAATTTTAAAAAATTGTGTGACGTACACAGTTTATGCGATAAAAATTGATGCACGAGGGATATATGTAAAGATTATTTTCAGAATAATAAATCGTTATAGACAATAAAATGCAGTCTTTATTTTATTAATTTTTATATACTTCATAACAGTTATAAAGTACAAATTACATTGACATCGTTTTTTTTAATAAAGTTGTCCCTTTATTCAAATTAATTATTTTTCGTTGTGTTTGTTCAATTGATAAAAAACTTTATTCAAATTAATTATTTTTCGTTGCGTTTGTTCAATTGATAAAAAAATTACATTTTTGATATACAGTCTTAACTTGTTTTTCTTCATTAATGTTTTAAATAGTAGTATGTTCTGATGTTGTCTTAGAAGTGCTTGGTTCATTTTGTATTTCATTTGGGTTACATCTTAATTTATTTATCAACAGTAAAAGCACAAGAGCTTTTTTTATCGGATAAAATTTCTCTTTGTAACGAAATAATTTTGCCAGTCAGTAATTTTATAAGAAAAACTGACATGAAAAAATCGCGAGACCGCAGGTCAAATGTCAGTTTTTCGAGCAAAATTACTGATTGGCAAAATTTTGAGTTAAAAAGAAATTTATCCATAAAAAGAAAAGCTCGAGGTTTTTTGGCAAGATAAATTAACGACAGAATATGTGAACGAACAACAACAATAATTACCTTTATTTATACAATTATTTAAAGGAGCAGTTATTAAAAAATACAGTTGTTATAAATTGTTATGTATTTTTATCGGTGATAAAAAAACGATGCACCTTTTTTATCGCTGTCAAAGTGACAAAAATGTGCTGTCAGATAGACTTTTTCATATAGGAGTTAATTTATCACGTTTAAATGATGTAGGGCAACTATTTGCAAATACGATTTTATGGAATTTGCACTTCCATGGCTGGTTATTTTGATAAGCTCTTGCTCCTGTGTTCCATTCTTTATTAAGTTACTGACAGCTGTGGCTCGATTGGAATGATTAGTTATTTTTAGAGTTGTTGTATCTAAACCGATTTTTGCGGCTGATTCCTTTGTCCATTTGGACAGTTCATTTCTTTCAATCGGTGAATTTTTGTACCAACAGGAATTTTTGTATTTGTTCCATTACTTATTGTATGTCAGAAATAAACGATTTATTATAATATTGGAACCCCTCTTGGGTAATAGTTGTTTATGTAGCCTTACAGGACATAGATCGACATTAGTTTCTTTAAGTGTTAACCATTTAATATCCGCGCATTTCTTGTCACCTTTAAGTACCAACGCAATATAATCTATGGTGTATAGTGGCTTCAAATTCGTATCCTGTTTCATTACAAAAATCAGTAAATTGGCCCCATACCGATTTGTGCGTTTTTGTTGTGTTAATAGGAACGCTTCTTAGGATTTCTTGGTCAACTTCGGAAAGTGAAACATTTCCGAAACGAATGCTTTCTTTATATACTTCCATTTGACGGTGTAGGTAAGTATAAATGACAATTCAAACTATCAGAATTGTTAAGTCGGTGAGTATCGCATAGCAACAACTGGCCAAAGCTTACTTTACATGTCAAAAATAAATGAACAGCTAGGTGAAAATAATTGATTATTTTTTGCAAAATAATCACTTATATAAACAAGTCAGTTGGCATAAATTTCATGTTTCTTATTGGTCAGATTTATGATGAGGGAAATAATCTCATAAGTATGCAGATTTTTTGTCAGCAGGCCAAACACTCTCGTTTTGTGATTTTGATCTGTACCTAGCTTTATAAACATTATAAGCGAAAATGAGAAAAAACGTTGCAAGATTTGTATACTTTCACAAAAAAATATTTTACACAGACCTTATTTTTTTTTTTAATGTAATTACGGAAATAGCTGTATATTTCCATTAAATGAATGAACATAATAGATTTTTAAGATAAGTCTTGTATTATTTTTCTATGTTCTCTAAGAAAAGTTATTTGTTTGATGAAGTCAGTCATGTCATCACTTGACTATTTTTTTAGCGAAGTCAAAAAAGTTAAAAATATTGGTTTTTGTATTACATAATTAATGATAAATGTATTATAATTAATTTTGAAAAAATATTTCGGATAGAAGTAACGCTCAGAATAAAAACAATATTTACTTTTTTCACTTGGTTGAAGATTAAAGTATTTCAATTAATGAGATAATCTTAGACATGATTAATTTGTAGATATATTTAACTAACCTAAAATAAAATTAGTGATTACATATTTTAATAATTTTATATATTCACACTCACTTACTAGTATATAATAGTCAGTCATCGGGTTTATACAAAAAACCGACTTTTGAGAACACTGGTTTTCGAATTTCAGTTTTCCTAAAAAAACAGGTTAAACCGGTTTTCGAATTTTTAGAAAAGCAGTGAAAAAATGTTTATGCCTATATTAGAATTTTTCAGTTTATTCAATATTTATGGAACTACAAAAAGAACAAAAATATACTCAATACAAAACCAAAATAAATAAAAAAAAATCTAAAATAACTACAATCCGTACGTGTTCCGATAAAAGTATTTGCGTATTAACATTTTGAAATGAACAAAAAAATATGTACACTACTTCTCATCTAAACACATTTTAAGATCTAGGTCAACAAATATACTTAACGCTTTGTGATTTGTTATAAGGTAGAACTGAGGTATTTGGTTTAAGCATTATTTGGCGAATTGGTCATTCTAGCTATTAACAATAATTTAGGAACCAGAAGGGCATTAAGCATGAGGGTGGATACCCTTACCGCTGTGTAGCCCTTAACAAGGAACCAAATAAATCTCTTTACAGAGTTATAAGGAAAAATATAGTGTGACGTCACCCTCAAATTTGGCTTGTGTAAAAATATACCGTTTTTGTTTTTTATCATATATTTTCCATTAAAACTAGTTTACGTATTAATATTTTAAAATGAAATAAGATTCACTTTATCATATATAAATTTCTGTTTTTCTGTTGTTTGGGAATGTTTCAGTAGGTGTTTACATTATATTATGTTGGCATAATAAGCATAATGTAAAAAGTTTGTCGCTTTTCATGTCAAACATTGGTCTGACTCATGAAGAGTGGTTTCACAGTAAATTTTTACTACAATATTCTTGTGCCCGAGGTGATTTCAAGTCAAAATTTTCAACTAATTTTTACATATTAATTTTAATATTAAAACAGCTTTTTTTATCTTTAAAAAACTGGTTTTCGAATTTTACAAATTTACCGGTTTTTAAACCCGGCAAACCCTAGTCACATACCATACTGACAAGCCATGTTTTAATAAATCTTGTTCCCACCCTCTCCTACTACTGGTAAGGAAGCAAGAAATATTGGGGTATAGTTATTGTATACGAAAATTCAGCAAATTGTCGCTTAAAATGTCACTAATGTGTTGGGAAGTTCTGTTATTTTTGTTAGGGAGCTTGAACTTATGGACTTTTCATTTATTCTAGTATTGTGTGAACAATTGCGATGGTATGCTCTTACTATAAATGATCATGATTTGGTGGCTGCGTGTTAGGAGTAACTATGTTGAACATCATGATCTATGTGAACTAGTTTTAAACTATATAATTTGATAAAAGAAAATGAATTCACATATTGATTCTTTTATCATCTATAAAATGGCGGAGGATCCAGTCATAATTTATAGTGGCAAAAACATTATTTAAGAGAAACTTACATAGATATAATTCTTTTATTTTCTGAAAATTTATAAAATTAACTGATCTAAATAACTGACGAAAAATAAATTAAATACAGAGAATAGAAGTTATCAAAGTAGTTATATGTTGGTAAAGGTATCTCGCGTTACAAAACCCGTTTTAAAATTAATAATATCTCGAGGAATATTTGATCTCTAAAAATTCAAATTTCTCTGAGTTTTTACACTTGATGGCAAGTTTCGTTTCATCCATTTGCAACTATATTGTTACTCCAGTTTCGCCGGTAAAAACAAACAAAACGCCTGTTTCCGATTAGTTTTATTTCTTTAAGAATAGGACACTATATGTTTATTATTTTAATTAGAATGATTCGTTATTTATACAAATACTGACTGCCTCAATTTATAGGCTGGAAACAAAACTCCGCTTTTAAAGACATAATAACTTGATTATTTTTCAGAAGTAGGACAGTATTATCATTTTTCAATAGAATGTTTTTTATATTTATACAAATTTTGAGTTTTTCATCCTTAGATTTTTCAGATGTATGATTTTAAAGCTTTAATTTTGATACTGTTAATCCTTTTACCACAAAATATGTTTTTTTAATAATTATATGTTATATGTATAGCTCATCAAGGAGACTCATGATTACATATTTCAGTTTTATTTTTGTGCCCCTCTATTCGGTGAACTTAAAAAAGATGCGGTACCTATTGGCCCGGTAGTGTTTTTTAATGGAACAGTAGCGTTCCAATGGTAAGGGATGAAAGACACATCAAATAGACTATTCGTTATTTAGTGTTTATTTGGAAGATATTAAATGTTAAAAACAAGATACATTTTCATTATTATATGTAATATAAATTTATGAATGGAATAGTGAAAACATATTTTATACAACGGTAAGTTGCAGGAGATGTATAGTGTTTTAGTTCGGTTTTCTTTTTTTTTCAGCACGTCCAAAACATATATACCGATTCAGAATCTTTGTCTTTCTATCTGAGCTTGAGACTCCATCTCTCGCATCTTTTTGATTTAAAATTTAGAAACATGTTCCTTATTGCCCATATACCTACCAACTAAAGTGAAATTAAGTGTGATTAAAAGGTTGACACTGATAAAAAAATTGGTCAAAAGATAGGCATATATATTGAAATCATATACTGGGTGACAATTTGAAAACTTGCAGTCGCCATATCTCCGAAAGTAATGAGGATATCAAAAATCGCCCGGAACCGTTTCGGTGATATGAAGGGGAACTCGAGTACCGTAACCACCGCCCACCCTCAACCCCAGCTATCCCAATTCAAAAATCTTAAATGGCAACAGGGGTTTGTGAAACCTCATTGAAAAGCAAATGAATAGTGCTTTCCAACGATACCAAAGAAAGTTTAGTTTGGTCCAGTAGTTTTCAATTAATTCATGAATAAGTGATTTAAGCTAATTTTTTTTTATTTAATCTACTTTATAACAACTGTTCAAAATGATTTCCGTTATTTTCTAAACAATAATACAGTCTATTTCGAAACTCCTGTCGAACGTTTTCAAATACCTCTCTGGGAATAGACCGGCATTCTTGAATAATTATTTGTCGTAGTTCGTTCAATAATTGAGGTTCGGTTTCATAAACAACTGACTTTAGTTAGCCCCAAATAAAGAAGTCCAGAGGTGCTTAGGTTTGGCGATCTTGGAGGCCATTCTATTGGTCCTCTTCTACCAATCCATTTATTTAGGTAGTGATGGTGCAACCACTGCCTAACTGGGAGTACGTAATGAGGAGGTGCTCCGTCTTGTTGAAAATTCAGCAAATTGTTAGTTAATGAAAGATTCCCATGCGCGTCTTCTGGTTTTCCAGCTCATGTATCATTATTCGTTCGATGGTTCCTTCCAGCATCTCAGCATAAATATTGTCATTTAAATTTCCATCAATGAATAATGGGCCGATGATGGCATCCCCCTAATATACCTGCCCACACACATTTATTTTCAGGATACTGCGTATGCCTCTTCCCTGAAAATGTGTGGATTGTTGTTACTCAAATAATTGCAGTTATGTTTATTAACTCCCCCATTCAAATAGAAGGTACATTCATTACTAAAACAAATGTTTTCACAAGTTGAGGCGCAGCGATAATTCTGTTTCTTATTAATTCACAGAACTTAATTAGCCAATCAGGTTCATCATCACAAATCTCTTGATGAAGATGCATTTACGGATGAAATTTGTGATGTTGCAATACTTTTCGAACCGACTCGAGTAATATGCCTGTTATTCTAGCTGCTTGACGAGTAGACACTGTGTTGGATCCATAGCAAATTGTTAAAGGATCTCAATTTTGGTTGCTTCATCACGTAATCTTGGTTGGGTTCTTTTCTTTATTGGCGACAGATCCAGTTTCCTCAAATTTAGAAATTAGTTGCTGGATATAAGAGTGGCTTGCTTGAATTATTTAGCGGTTCTGAAGACACAACGATTCTCAAAACCATAAATGAATATTATTTCAATACGTTCAGCTGTGGTGTAAACCATTATTATGATTGAATAGGCAAAAATAATTAGCAAAAAATTTTTTTTGCTAATTATTATGTACTTTTACAAATCTTATCATAGATAAGTATAACATAATTGTTTAAAAAGATATAAATAATTGTTTAAAAAGATATATTTTCCCAGCTATTTGCCAAAACGCTGAAACTTGATTACAAAAAAGATAATATGCACATTATGTTCAGTACGACTGACTCAGTAATGTTGTTTTTAATTTTAACTATTCTGTTCAGTAAAACCAAAAATAAATAACACAAAAGGTATTCATCAGTTGAACACTCACTTTAAAAACTTTCAAATATCTACCGACACGTGTTTCTGCTTGCGTAGCGTCATCAGGGTAGCCAGCTAATTTAAAGAACCCAAAGCAACAAAACTTGTACACCTTAATGTAATAAACATTAATGGCTTCAGAGAACAGAATAATTGGAATTATATAGTGGGAATTTCCCTTAGGTTAGAATAATTTAAAAACAAAATAAGTTCCTCTTCTTGGTAAAAGTTTAAAATATAGAGTGGAATGAAAAATAATAACTGAAAAACTTTTTTTTTTGCTAATTATTATGTACTAACTTTTACAAATCTTATCATAGATAAGTATAATATATATCTTTTTAAACAATTATTTTCCCGGCTATTTTCCAAAACGCTGAAACTTGATTACAAAAAAGATAATATGCACATTATGTTCAGTACGACTGACTCAATAATGTTTGTTTTCTTGTTCTCTGAAAACTTTTACCAAGAAGAGGAATTTAATTTGTTTTTAAACTGTTATATTTTTTAAAAATAACTATTGCTATTATATTAATTAATGTGAAAATAGCCGTAAGTACCTAAACGGGAGGTAAGAACGAGGATCCTAATTGACAAATTTGTTATTGATTACTCATTACATTGTATAAAAGTACACAGTATCGATACAAATAATAACATGCAATATAAAAAAGTAATGACACCAGTTTTTATAATTCTACAAATTATTTTAAACGTATCTGTTTACAGTTTACAATAGTAAAATAATTTGTTTATTAAATTTTAATCAAACCTCTAAATGCGCCCATAAATAATGTTTCATTAATACAATGTTGTAAATATTTTGAAGCATGTACTTTAAATTGCAACAAAACATGCCAGAGTAAGGTGTGTTTCAATACCTTCATAAAATTTAACTATATCTGCATACGAAAATATTTTGTGGTGTTATTTCGCCAATATTGTGAAGTGAATATGATTTTAATCGCTTGGAACGTTGGCAAGAAAAAATAATTTCTTAGTTTCGTTTTAAATTTTGCTTATTTATCATAGAACAGTTAAAACGTTTAAACGATTATATTGTTATTTATATTAACATAGAATAAACTATTTTCCAAGGTAAATTTTAAGTTATATTTAGCGTTGAAGGTGGAAAGTGTCAATCATCTAAGTACAAATTAATAATAGTATTTATGTAGCAAGGGATCTGCGAAAAGTTTTCCGACACTAGTTTTTATGTTAATTAGGTTGTTATATCTTTGATCAAATAAAAAGTGCCAAAATTTATTACATCAGTGAGGAAGTTGTAATACATTTTGTTTAAAAATAAATATATATTCACATAGTTACCAGTTATTATACACGATTTTTATTATATTAAAATAATATTTATAAATTCACTTGAGTCGATAAAGGATTTGGATTATGCTATTATAAAAGATGTATGCCAGATATACTGAAATTAATGGTAAGGTTTCTAAATAAGATATTTTATGTTTTATATCCATAAACTAACGAAACTGTATATATGATGTATATTATGTATGGTGATAAAAAAAAGAAAATTAAAATATTAGTGAAATCTAGATATGCTACACTTAAAACTAAAATTTTCTTGAATAGAAAATATTCCTGCAATATACAGGGTGGGCATAGGGTAACTCGGTAACTATAAGAGATACAAAGAAATGGAAGACACATTCTCGATCTCTTTTTTGAGGCTAATTCACTGGCGAAAACAAAATTTGTTATCATCTTTTGTTTTCGAGTTATAAACAAAAGTTCGATTTTTCGACTGTTAAGACACATGGTTGTTTGTAAAGTTATGAAGAAACAATTTTTACATTCTTTAGGCACTTTTTCTGTATAATACAGTGGCGTCGAGATAATTAAAAAAAAAGGTGCAATGTGGAGTAATGGCATAAAGTTATATTTTTTTTAAAGGAGAATCGTAGTTGGCTATGTTTTAGTTAAAAAAGACATTTTTTTTCTTTCAAACTATATATTATATGTGGGGGCCGCTTTTGATGTGTAAGTATTTAAGAGCGAAAAATAAGCTTTTATCGTTTTTTAATATATATTTCAAGTAGGCGTGTGTCATCTATGACAGTGTTTATCCGTTTGTCAGTAAACTGCATATTAATAATTCTGTTTCCGTCATAATTACACCTTTTAATCGTAAAAATGGGGATGTCTTACGAAAATTACTAGAAATATGATATGTTAGAATGCTTTAATCAAAGTAATAACAATTGTGATACTGCATCCGAAATATATTTCAATCGCTATCCAGAAAGAAGACAACCTAATAAAGCTATTTTTAAGAGGTTAAAAGAAAATCTCATTAATTGTGGGTCCTTCAACAAGCCAAGACCAAAAAATCACATATCTATATTTAATTTTATAATACATTACAATTACAAAATAAAAAAATTCAAATTAAAGTAAATGTTCAAACTGATATCCGTTATGTTCGATAAATAAATTACACCTCTTCATAACACTCTGAACTGCATTATAAATATGAAGATTTGAAAAGGAATTTACACAGTCCATAAAATTTTGTCTTAGTTGATTAATGTCGGTACTGGCTTTCTTGTACAATTTGTTTTTAATATGACCCCCAAAAGAAAAAATCCAGTGGCGTTGTCAGTGATCGTGGTGGCCACCTCACTGATACATTACTTCCCATTCAGTTATTTCCAAAATTGGTATTTAATAATTCTGAAACGGTCCTGATGTTATGGGGTGGTACACCATCTTGTTGGAAGAACTGATATCTTGCCTCAATTAAGGATAGATTGTCCATAAATTCCTCAATAATTTTCTGGTTTAAGTTTCGTAGTACCGTTGGCCATTAAGATTTTCTTGATATGTGATATGTTACAACACGATTGCCACATAGTCCACACCAACCACTAAAACCAAAGCGTCCCTGAAAATTGCAAGTCAACGGTACGGTGAGGGTTCATATCAGACCAGTAGTGCTCGTTATGCCTGTTGAAAATTTCCGCACTGCTAATGTAGGCTTCATCTGTCCAAACTACATTTCTAGAGAAGAATGGATCTTGTTGACTTCTTTGACGATACCATATGCAAAACTCCAATGGTCGCTGAAGATCAGTTGGTTGCAGATGATGCTGTTTCCTTATTGTATAAGGCCTGAATTTGTGTGTCTTCAAAAATACCCAAAGATCGACGTCTTGAAATCTCAGAATCAGCTTCAATTTGACGACTTGAAATTTGCAACCGCCATTCCAATTACAGTTATAGAAGTTTCTTCAGCATCTTCAATGTTGTAATTTTTGGTGTTGGCTTGTTGAAGGACCCACAATTAATGAGATTTTCTTTTAACCTCTTAAAATTAGCTTTGAATTAGGTTGTCTTCTTTCTATAATTGTCTTCTTCATTAGCTATGCTAATAATTTGACTGTAGAATATGATTATTTGTCAATCATTATAACAGAAACATTAGATAATTGTCATATTTTGATAGGGCTTACCATTTTCGCAAAAATGTACTTTAAAAGTCCGGTTGAATTGTAGGTTTCTAAGAAAATTAATATTATTAAGTATAGTAGGCTTCCATCAATCAAATTATTATCTGTCAAAGTGAACATAGTAACAAAAATCAACTAATGTTTAAATATTTTAAAAAATGGTAGCCTATTTTATATTTAATAAACTTGCAGATATCGTTTTAATACTGGACGAATATTTTGAAAATGGTAAGGCAATATTTGGGTAAATTTTCAGTTGGTTTTCGCGAAAATTGAAGAATTGCAATTACAATTTATAGAAGTTTCTTCAGTATCTTCTTTGTTGTAATTTTTAGGACTTCGCTCGTTGAAGGACCTACAATTAATGAGATTTTCTTTTAACCTCTTAAAAATAGCTTCATTAGGTTGCCTTCTTTTGGATATCTATTGAAATATATTTCGATTGCAATATCACAATTGTTATTACTTTGAATAAAGTATTGTCCCATATCATATTTTTTATAATTTTCGTAAGACATCTTCACTTACACGATTAAATGGGGTGTAATTATGACGGAAAATAATACTTTTAATATGAAATTTACTGACAAACGGATAAACGCTACGCCTTCTTGGAATAAATATAAAATGACGAAAAAATATACTGAAAGATTATTTTCGCTATTAAATACTTACACAAATGACCCCACATATCATATATAGTTTGAAAGAGAAAAACATTTCCTTTTTAACCAAACCAAAGCCAACTC